>CANSZD010000852.1:0-188349 GCA_947648045.1 Beta corolliflora
TTTTGTAAGTTAAGTGTGAGTGCGGTGTGGGGTGAGTTATTCGTCTAGAGTAAGGCATATTAGTTTGAGCTTTGTTACTTTTGCTCCTGAAGTAAGATTAATAAAAGTGACTAAGTAGTGGAGGACATATACTACGGTAATTAACCTCGTTAAATATGTGTTCTTGCTTTTTACTTATTGCATTTCATTATTCAAGTGTTTTATTTGCAACACCATGATTTCCTTGTTGCTTAGTTAAAAAAAATAATTAAGGATTGTAGGGAGGGACTTATGTCACTACAATCGAGACTAAAAACGTGTGTTGGATTTAGTGGTGTTAAAGATTACAAATGGGCTTACTATGAGTATGAAACCTAGATATTGATATCTTGGCAGCATTTCGAGTATCTCCTCAACTCTTGGAGTTCCACCCGAAGAAGCGTGGGCTACTTCATACTCGTAGACAAGTTAGCATCAAAGGATAAAGGAAAAATGGATGAGAATACCCCCATCTTTTTGGAGCGCCCGCTTTAATACCCCCAACTATGGGTTATTTTAAATACCCCCAACTATTGGGGATGTCCGCCAAAAATACTCCTTTTGCTTTCACCGGAAGAACCGTAAATACTTGCACAATTGCACGTGCTTTACTTGTGATCCATTATTTTTGCCTCGTTAATTCACCAACCGCCCCACCCTCCGCTCATCTCTCTCCTCATCTCTTTCTTCCTTCTTGATAGGCGTCCAACACCACCCTTCCCACCCTTGACCCACCCTCCCCTTCAAAGTAAGAAACTCATTCTTCAAACAAAACAAACATCGAGATCCTAAAACAAGAAAATAACATCCCATTTTGATTCGAATTTCACTCACCCCTTACTTTCACTCACCCCTCACTTTCACTTCCCTCTCTGTTCGACCATGACACGAGCCCGTGGCTTTCACATCTGTCAACGGCAAGCCCCAATGCGGCTTGAAATTCGGCGCACGACCACTGCCAGGCAGCCACCTTTTCTACTCTCATTATCCTTCTCTCTCTCGGTTTCTCACTTTTCCCTTTCCTCTCGACCACCGTCCACCAAGCACCCGCCACCAGCCACCGAGGCTTTTCTCTTCAGCAGCGTCAGCGGCCGAGCGCCCTCTAAGGTCCGACCGCACGACCACCATCCACCTTCTCTCTCCGGTCTCTCATCTCTTACTTTCACTCTCGACCACCAAGCACTACCACACCGATTTTTTTTTAATCTAATATTTTGAGTTGCGAATTTCTTGTGAATATGTTGTAACATTGTTCCTGAATTTATTTAGCTCAATTTTTGTTACCATTGTTGAAAATGTTGATTTCAATTTGTGGTTTAGTTCTGAATTTTTGTGGTAAAAGGGGTGGCGGGGAGCGGCTGGGGAAATCGTAGGGGAGGGGAAGGGGGTGGGGGTGGTAGTGGGGGTGAGGGAAGGCGGAAGTGGGTGGTGGGGGTGGTAGTGGGGGTGAGAGGGAAGGTGGCAAAGTGGGTGGTGGTGGTGGGGGTGGTGGGATGATGGGAGTTTTGGTTTACAAAAGCTAATGAGAAAATAAAAAGAGAAATAAAACATAAAAAAATACCTTGTTAACAGGTTACAAGTCATCGGGGTGCATTTTTGGCGGACCACCCCTAAAGTTGGGGGTATTTAAAAATAATCCATAGTTGGGAGTATTAAAGCGGATCACCCCAGTTAGGGTATTCTCGATCCATTTTTCCAAGGATAAATACTTTCAGCAAATGGCTTGATACCGTTGGTACGCTTGGCGCCACACCTCTTCAAAATGCACAGTTGTGATTTGCATGTTAGAATATGGCCCGTACAGCAGGGGATGCAATTGATGAGTACATCAAGATTGCCGAAAGTACGGCAAGAAAGTGCCTAAGCCATCCACTTTGTTAATGGAGTCGTCTGCGAATCCGGAGCTGAGTACTTAAGGAGGCCAACTATGCAAAATATGCACCGAAACCAGCGTGACGACGAAAGACACAATTTTCCGGGCATGACGAGCAATATTGATTTCATGCATTGACAATAAAAAATTGTCCATGTGCATGGAAATGAATGTATCAAGGTAGGAGTATGACATCAACAATAATTTTGGAGACGGTTGCTTCGGGTGACTTGTGGATTTGGTGTGCATTTTTGGGACTCCAATTTCTTATAATGATATCCATGTTTTGCAAAGGTCTCTATTTTTTATGATATTTACCAACACCGAGCTCCAGAAGTTACATATAATGTCAATGGACGGACATACAATATGTGGCATTATGTCACCGCTGGGAAGTTAGGGTTAGCAAAGATCGGTCGGATCGAATCTGGACCGAGGCCAGGATCGAAATTTGGACCGGACCGGATCGAAGATTCCGTCCAGGCCCTTGGTCCCTAGAAAATCCGATTCGGGGTTTCTGGATCTGGTCCAAACCGGGAAAATTCCGGTATGTTTAAAAAAGTTTAAAAGATAGAAAGTTAAAAACCTACTATTTATTATCTTTGGGATTATTGTTATTAAAATTATTGGTTTTTTCACCATATACCCTTGACAAATTTAAAAATTCACCTTATACCACCAATGTTTCATATATTCACCATATACCCCTAAGTTTCGAAAACGTTCACCATATGCCCTCTTTTTAGTAGACGTTAACTCGCCGCCATTATTTACAACTTTGCCACTATTAACCTCCAACCCCAACATTAACCCTAACCCCTAACCCTAACCACCACCACCTCTCCCCACCAACCCAACCTCCCCCACCTTCTCCCCCACCCCCGCAACCCCCCCCCACGCAGCCCCACCCACCGCACCACTCACCCCCCACCACGTGACTCCCACCCACCACTCCCCGGCCGCAGCCGGTGTCCCGGGTTAAAACAGTGCTCAAACAGCCGGGTATACCCAGCGGCGAACAGTGTCGTCGGACCGGACGAGTCGGGATTCGACGGTCGGTGCCCAGGTCGTGATTGATCAGGTTTTGTTCAACTGGGTCCATCACATTTGAATCATGGGATTGTCGGGTGCCGACCAGTCTGAGCGTTCCATTTACAAGTCGATCCATTCCCGGATATGATCGCCCGTGGACATTTTTAACCTGGCTTACGCATGTCGTATTTGGGCTTCATGTACGCTTGGATAGAGTCAAGTGTACTCGGGTTGAATCACTAATGACCTTAGTTCGATCATTGTGAAGCATCGGGTCCATTTGTTATTGAACGCCATTTCAACTTCGGTTAACTCCTGGTAGGGTCCTTTTGATTTTGTTATGGATTTTGTAAACGAATCATATTATTAAATGTATTAAGATCGACATATATATACATATGTGTGTGTGCGATATAAATATATGGATGATAACGAAAAACTAATAAAAACACTATATTATTTACCGTGATGTTTAGTGTATTCTCTTAGTCAACTCTTATTTCGACTAATCAATTGCGTAAAACCACTCTAATGAGTACAGGAGTATAACGACTCTTCATATGTTCTAATATTTTATATTATAACCAACGACAATAATAACGAGTGACGATCAATTCCAAGGTTTATATAAATGACTTTATTATATAAGCATTATGATTGATATATAACTTTGTAAATAACTGAGTGATAATGATAAACAAAACAAATAACAACAACAACAACAACAACAACAACAATAATAATAATAATAATAATAATAATAGTAACAATGCTAACAATAACAATACTAATACAAATAAGAACATGAAAACTAACAATAACAATAATAATACAAATACTAACAGGTCATAGTAGCAACAATGCTAATAATAGCAATAATAATAACAAACATAACGCGGTATATGTGTATTATGTTGTGACTATATATGATAAAGTATAAACAAACTATTTTATCAATATGTTTAATCATTTTAGTAGTACATTGGTATCAAAATAATTGTAAAACCACTCTAATACTATATTGATTATAAATTAGTACAACGACTCTTGATATGCTATAATATTATAACAAATGACAATCATATGTTTGCAACGAAGATTCATATGAGGCCTAAGTGATTATAACGAGGGTTCGCAATTTGAACCGTTAATTGAATCTAAACCTTTAATCTTGACCCTCGATTCAATATCATAAATTTTTTGTCTCTTTTTATATTATATAACTTCTCACTTGATTTAGTACATATTTTCATTCACTTTATAAAATTGTAAACAAGTACATACGTAAATAAGAGAGTTTATTTGAGATTACATTAATCATCTGACATATATGTTAAAAAAACAATACAAAACAATTGGATTATTAAAATATCTTAAAAGAAGTACATAATATTCAAAGTTTAACCCTTAAATTGAGAATGTAATATAATTTTTATTTAATTATTGTAGAGTATTCCTGACAGTATGATGGGGATCAATCCCTTCATTTTTGCAGAACTCATTAAACTCAGACCAACAGACCATTATCAGTTTGCAGCCTTTTGATCTTCTTTCCAGCTTGATTTTCCCCCAAAGCCTTCCACTGCTTGAAATTCTTGGAAGCTTCACTTTTATGCTTCATCATAATTACCCAAGTCATTCTTGAATAATCATCAATCATCGACACAAAATACATGTGACCTCCAATAGATCCCAACTCGGGAAGGACCCAACAATCGAATGGATATAATCAAGTGTGCCCTTTGTCCCTATGAACACCTTTTGGAAACCGGGTTGCGATGAAGCTTTCCAAACACACAATGCTCGTAGATTTCTAGCTCCTCGCTCCTTGTGCCACGGAGAAGATCCTTTTTGACAGAATTTGATCCCATTATCACCCATATGTCTAAGTCTCATATGCCACAACTTGGTGATATCCTCCTTGTGAACCTCAGATGATGCAACAGCAGTGGAATCTTTCATAGTAGAACCTTGTAGAAGATACAAGGTACCATTTTTAATAACTTTCAGAACCACCTTCTAACCCTTGCGAAACTCATAACTCCACCTTCACCTTGGAAACCGAAACCCTCATCGTCGAGAAGACTCAAAAATATCGATTCTTTGTCATCACACTAGTGGAAAAAAGCTTAATCGACACAAACAAACCGATCCGGTTTTCATAAACTGGATCGGTTAATATTAACCGATCAGGTTGGCAAACAAAACCGGACGAGTTAATTTAATATATTTGGGCGTGAAATATTAGATCGCCTAATCGATCCAGTTGAAGGATGAACCAGGATCCGTTAACTATCCTTTACGTGGCCCAAGCCCACATCCTTTCATATCCGAGGGAACCTAATCCCTTTTTCCCTCTCCCTCTCTCCTCAGTCCTTCCCTCTCCTCGACAAAGAATGTCCCACCACCACCAAATCACCTAGTGAAGGCCACTGACCCACAACCTTTCATCACTTTTCCGATTTCTTTTCCGTTTTGTCATCAATGGCGATTGCATCATGTATGTTATCAACGATAATTCGATTTTTTTTCTTACTAGGGTTTCGATTTCTGTTTTGTGCGATTAAGTTAATCAATTGAGTTCGTTCCGATTTTATTTTTCTCTCGCAACTTTATTCGTTTTGTAATTCAAGATGTGTTTAGAAATTCATATTGGTTGGATTGAGTTTGCTTCAAATTTATCGTGTAAATCGAGAACTTTATCGTGTAAATTCATCATAATTTTTACTTGACTTTTGTCTTTCTAAATCCTTTATGCTCGTGCCACAACCCTTTTTATTCAATTAAAAAGGTTCATAATTGTCTCTTTTTTTGGTATATTGTTATTTAATTCTATTAGGAAATGTCGAAATAAGTATTACTGGAGCTTTATGTTTTTCTATTATTGTGATTAATGGAAGAATAATATTATATTGCTGCTACTTAGATAGTGGGATTAGAGCATTTTGTTTGTGAACACATGAAGTATCTTTTGGGTTTTTTGTTGAATGAACAAATGACTATCCTATATGTTTATGAAATACTGATTTGGTTGGGTAACTTTAGCTGAGAGAACTGGGCTCAATTTCCCTTATTTCTCTCATTTGGGTGGTTTATGGTAGTTTGCAATTTAATTGTTAACTTTCTTGTTAAGCCTATAAGGATAAGCGAGATGAAAAACTTATGGCAAGCATGTCTAGAGACGACAATCTGCTCCATGTCTTATACCTGTTTTGAAGTTCCTCGCATCTCTTCATATATGGCCTTTTTTGAGTTTCGAGTATATAACCTCGGGAGTTGAGTAAAGTAGGACTTGGCCCACAAGATGAGAGAGGTGGTCAAGAAAAGCTCGAAGCCACTGCTGAAAACAATGCTACAACACTACTACATTTATTTAAAAAAATTTTGAAACAGTCTTTAGACTAGTGTCAACCGTTCGACGTATGCCTGTATATGTTTGAATCACCTCGAAGGCTTGGACCAATTTACCCTTCGCTAGTAGGATGCAAATTCGGTTGTTGAATGTTGATATTGTTTGAGTTGTGTTTCGCGTCTTTACAAAATCAATCTTACTTGTAGATGCCACGATGTACAGCCTGGTTCATGAAGCCCATGGTCCTCATTTGAAGATCAGGTCCTCTTTCTCTTGCATTCTTATAAATTATAGCTATTGTATTTCTGTTTATAGATTAGATTGCCTGCGATTTTTTCCCTCCTCTTCAAGCACTTATTGTGCTTGTTCATGATATGGGCCTAAGTGGGAGCTTGTAAGTGATGCTATCAACAATACTTTACGTATCAAGGTATTCTGATATATATAGCTCCCAGAATTTATGAGGAGTTGTTATGCCTTGTAATTTTTCATTGTTGTATGAACCATCTGAAGCTTGAATTGTTTGGTTCAGTTCTAGTTGTCACTTGGACTTGCCAAACATAAATTTTTTTATTCTGTTTTATTTTAATTATCCAGTGCATATTTTGGAAGCCTCAAGAGTGCAAGGAGCGGCACAAAAATTTGATGGATAGGAATCCTAGTGATGGTGCTAACAGTCTTGAAGATTTTGGATCATCTCAACCTTATCCTTCTATGTTACCCGGGATACCTAAGGCAATTATTATGTTATTTGCAGCCAATTGTACTTTACTTATGTTCTTTCTCTTCACCAATTGATAATCGAATTTGCTCGGTTGGTGTTATCTCTCATTTTTTGTGGTAGAGCCTTCTTTTGCTGAATTTCGTGTACTTGATTCATGCAGGGCAGTGCAAGACAGTTGTTTCAGCAACTGCAGAGATCGATGGAGGAGAACATCATCAAGTCCCATTTTGAGAAGATCATTCTTATAGGGGCAGCAGTTGCATTACCGAAAAAAAACAGGTATAGTTTAATGCATAGATTGAGAAGTAGAAGAATTGTATGTGCCGTCATATTATTTCAAGTGTGAATTTGAATGTGTTTTAGATGAAGGGTCATTATGAAACACCATCGTTGTTACCATAGCAGTAAGGCTACATACTTTTGACTTCCTTTCCCCCAATGGTGGGAGCCTTATTAGAGATGTGGGGGTAAATGTTGATGTGTTTGTGCTAACTATGATTTGAATATTATGAAGTGTATACTACTAAAGATCATTTGTCTTCCCTTTGTGCTTTATATGTGATTTTTTTTAGTCACAATTATTTAGCATTGCTTCATTCAGCCTTTAGTTTGCAATTCTTCACTCATTCCTCCATGTACTTAAATATTTCTAAAGACTAGCTGATGTAGTTTTAAATTCCCCAAGTTCTGCAGTCTTCTATAGGAAACCATAGATGACATTATCCTAATTGTTTTTTATTGGGTAGTTGTTAAGGATGGCTCCTCAACTGTGTGATAAGTTTGTTTTCCTTGATCTCCATAGATAAAGTCGGAGAAGTTTTGCCAATGCTTTGTCAGAAATTTGAAGCATTGTTGTTAATTAATGATTTCAAGGCTCAAAATCAGTACAAATAAATGATATGGTGCTTTCATGGTCCACTTCTAACTAGGAGTCTGATAATAATTACTTCAAGCCTTGAATTCAGTACAAACGAATATACTTGTTTCACTACCATGTGCTCATTATGCCCCACTTAATCTGAGCCGCTACACCTTTCCTTTTGGGTTGCTGTTTTGGTGCGTGTTAATGTGGGTGGCTTGGTTTTGACTAATTGATGACACTGGTTTTATTTACTTTATGTTACCTTGTGTTGCTCTGTTGCTCTCCTATTTTACTATTCTCCAGCATTCGAAATGATTGAACTTTAGAATTCTGCTGCTGACTGTTCTATTTCCCACTCACTCACAGACACGCGCACAGTCAATGTACGCATATGTATGCGCTTTACCCAACCTAAATAGTGTTAATCTCTTTCCTGAGAAGAATGTTTTTATTTAAGAGATTGGTAATGCAGTGAGAAGACAGATGTGTCTCTCTTGTTGCATCTGCATAAGTTATATTTGTTGTAGCCCCAAATTGCTCAAGGAAGTCCTCTTGAGGACTAGTTTTCTCTTGATTTTTTTGGTGCACTTGAGGTTTTTTTTATATTTCTTATATCTTATGTATTAAACGTGTGAAATGAAATGTTTGGACCGGTAGATATTTAAATTGTGATATACTTAAGCCATAATTTTAACAGGGCAATTTTGACAATTCAAGACATAATTTACATACTCCCGAGAGTGTTGCTGTAGGTAGATACTTGATTCCCTATACCTGCACGCCTGCACTTCAAGTCTTAAACTTTCTCGTGCTATTTATAAGTATATAACATTGCTTACATGGTGTTTCTTCCTAGTCTTATGTTATTGAACAAATCATGATTTTATTTGCAATTATTCTTATCATTTTACTGTTTGCTTTGGAGTTTAGATTCCAGAAATTTCATGTAATAATGATTTATATTATAGGATCAGATACTTTACACGGTGAGTGTCTCTACCCCCGGTTTAGCTCAATGATACTCTTCTCCTACTAAGTAAAGCATGTATGTGCAAGCCTATTGAAGATCCCCTTGCCGGGTCCTAATACATTGTTGCTATTCTTACGCCACCATTAATGGATTCATAGTTTTAATTGGGTTTTCTTTTCCACTAAAAATTGCACCCAAAACTTACAAGCATGATTCCAAGAGTTTGTTATATACTTAAACATACTTCATTCTTAAATGATAAAATATGCTCAAAAAGGTTTTTTCGAATAATTTGTAAGCTTCTATTAAAAAGCCTATAGTGAATGGCACAAGGCAATGCTTCATGTTTCTGTTCATCACTGTGTAGCATATATAATTTCAATTCTTGCTAGAAAATGAAAAGATTGACATTCCATTTTTTGCTATTCTTTTTTTACAGGCCGTTCAATTGAGTTGCACAAGTGGAACTCTTGACATAACATGATGTAGTTCTCTATCCTAAAAGCATGGCATCTGCAGTTCTTGTGCGGAACGGTTGTAAGGCATTGCATCTAACAAGTGCAATACTTTATCGTATCAAATTTAAAAAACGAGCAAGGCTCAAGAATAAAAGGATTGCGGGGTTGTTCTTTTTGTTTCCAACTCTTCTGTATCCTCACCCTTTGAGATAATATCTCCTGGTGAAGCCATGAAAGGTGATGATCCTAGCTTGTTTTCATTCGGTTCCGAGTCTCCTAGCAAGCTTGGTGAATGGATCGAGATAAGAGGAGCATATTATCATTTTGAAGAACAAGTTTAGCGGGTTTATTCACCTCCTCCTTTAGAGAAATCCAAGAAGTTCTACGGAACTCAGCCATCAAAATATGAGACGATTGATCCGGAAGTTCTACAAGACTATGATTGGTGGGGAAGAGCTTACATTTTTTGCTAATGTATTTTAGTTACTATTTTAATTATAGTTGGTGTATAATGTTATGATAAAACATTTGGTGCATGTGCTTGAACTCAGTAATAAAGTACATCAGTAGACATGAATATGACAACCACTTTTTTTACGGTTTTTTCACCATATACCCCCGACAAATCGTGAAATTCACCATATACCCTCAATGTTTCGGATATTCACCATATACCCCCGAGTTTCGAAAATGTTCACCGGATGCCCTTTTTCTAACGGACGTTAACTTGCCGTTAGCTTTATTTACCATTTTGCCATTATTAACCCCTAACCCCTAATTCTAACCTTAATCCCAACCCTAATTCTAACCCTAATCCTAACCCTAACCCCCTCCCCCTCCCCTCCACCGCAGCCCAGCCCCCCCCCCCCCCTCCCCTCCACCGCCGCAGCCCCTCCCCCTCCCCTCTACCAGTCAGGTCCCCCCTCCTCGCCCTCCACCGCCGCCCCTACCCCCTTCCCCCGCCCGGCCCCGAAATTCGAAAATCCAACGGCCCCTCCCCCCTTGAATTTTCGCAACCCGCATGCCCCCCTTCGAAAATCTCGTAGCCCCCTCTTGAATTTTCTCCGCCGCACCCCCTTCGAAAATCTTGTAGCCATTGTTGATTGTTTAAGCCGCTGTGGAGGAGGGCGGTGAGGGTTTCGGGATGCTTTGGGGAGGGGGTGCGAGGGAAGAAAGGAGGTGTAGGTGGTGTAGGCTAGGCTGCTGCCGGCATGGGGAGGGGGCGAGGGAAGGAAGAGAGGCTTGCGCCGCAACGGGAGGGGCGAGGGAAGGGGTGCAGGGGTTCTTCTTTGGGAGGGGGCGAGGGAAGGAAGGGGGTGCGGGGGTTCGTTGTGGGGAGGGGGACGAGGGAAGGAAGGGGTGGGGGGTGGGGGTGGGGGTGAAGGGCTCGGGGGGATGGCGGGGAGGGGGTGGGGGTGGGAGTGGGGGCGCGGGTGGAGGGTAACTTGTTAGGCATTAGGGTTAGGGTTAGTGTTTGGGGGTTAGGTTAATTAGGCATTAGGGTTAGGGTTAGGGTTAGGGGTTAGAGTTAGGGTTAGGGGATAATGGTGGCAAAATCGTAAATAAAACTAACGGTGAGTTAACATCCGTTAGCAAAAAGGGTACATGGTACACAGTTTTGAAAACTCAAGGGTATATGGTGAATTTCTGAAACTTTGAGGGTATATGGTAAATTTTCCAATTTATCGGGGGTATATGGTGAAAAAACCATTTTTTTAAATTTTAGAGAATCACTAGCCGATCCAGGTTCTTGCGGGAAAACGGATCGCTTAGTTGCCCGAATATTTTTTTTTAATGAAACTTACACTAACCGACTCCGATTGTAGCCGTTAAAACCGGATTATTTATAGTTGCTAACCGATCCGGTTTTTTCGCTATAACCGGATCGATTAACTATTAACCGATCCAAAGGGTAAACCGGATCAGTTAATTTTCCCTACGCTGCGCCTCCACCCGCTCCGGTTCATTTCCGGATCAGTTAGGCCCTATTTGACCGGATCAGTTGACCTTTTTACCACTAGTGTCACTGGAACATGCCTAACTTCATTCAAGGTGCAGAATGTACCATCATGAGTTCTCAACCTGATGGAGCCTATTCCAACTACTTTGCAGGTAGCACTGTTGGTCATAGAAACATTGCTCCCATCTATCTGATTATAAGTCGAAAACCACTCCCTGCATGGACTAATATGATACGACGCCCCATAGTCAAGAACCCACACATCCCTATAATGTGACTGGTTATTAGCAACTAGGGCCAAATATTCTTCATAGTTACCATCAGTTTCTGCCAAAGCAGGTGAATCTTCATTCTTTTCATGCTGCTTCCTTTTCTTAGGACATTCATTTTTCCAATGCCCTATCTCCTTAAAGTAATTACAGACATCATTAGTTTTAGGACCCTTAGAATTCGAATTTCTATGGTTCGATTTCTTTTTACCAGATTTTCCTTGTCCCCTACCCCCCTAGTAACAACTAATCCCGATGCCTGATAATCTATACCAGAACCAAATGCCTTATGACGAACCTCTCTAGTATGAAGAGCATATCTTACTTCTTCCAGAGACATACTATCTTTCCCAATAATAAAAGAATCCATAAAATTCTCATACGATAAAGGCAAAGATACTAACATAATTCAAGCAGCATCCTCATCATCTACTTTAACATCGATATTACGAAGATCTAATAAGATAGTATTCAATTGTTCTAGATGGTCCCTAAGGGGCGTACCGACCTGCTTACGTAGGCTGAATAGACGTTGCTTCAAGAGCAACTTATTGGTTAGAGATTTTGTCATATACAAACTCTTCAGTTTCAACCACAGACCAGCAGCAGTTTCTTCATCAGCGACTTCAGTGATGACGTCATCATCCAAACACAGCATGATTGTCGAGTGAGCCTTCTCCTCCAGGCTACTCGATTCTTCGTCATCCGAGCCTGCCTTGTTCCTTGTCTTAGAAAGAGGCGCCCAGAGCCCTTGTTGCTTCAACAAGGCTCACATCTTGATCTGCCATAGACCAAAACTATTCCTCCCCGTGAATTTGTCGATCTTCACGTTCAAAGTAGACATCTTTGTAAATCGAAAATTGCAGAATTTCGAATCTTAACAGATCCGCTCGATACCACTTTGTTGTGACAGATGCAATTAACGAAACAAATAATAATGAATAATTAACACAAGAATTAACGTGTTTCACTAACAATGTGTTAGCCACGTCCACAGGCAAAGGAGAAACGGTTGTTATTAGGTTTAGGAGAGAGTACATATTACAAAATACAAAGGCAGATGTTAATATTAGGGTTTATATAGTACCCTACTAATTAACCTAAACAGATGGGCCTAAACCAGGAACTAAAATAGACTCGAATACAGATGGCGTCAGATAATTATTTCAAGGCATAGTTCAACAAATATCCACCTTGACTTGAATTCTCTCCCACATAACAGATAAACATATGACAAATATAGATGGTACCAGATGCCACAAAAATAGCCAAATGTACCCAAACTCTCCCTGCCTCAGAATGCCCATACGGGCCCAGATTAACAGCTTAGAACATTTAGCAAGTCCAAGCAATGTTGGAACTTGCCATGAGTAACCGGCTTGGTGAACGTGTCAGCAGGATTATCATCAGGTGCTACTTTCATCACCTTAATCCTCTTCTCACTTCTCAGAAAATGATATCTCACATCAATGTGCTTAGTCATCTTATGATGGACTTGATCTTGGCTAGGCATATTGCACTCAGACTGTCACAATACACATTAGCCTGAGATGTAGACCAAGATCACTAGCGAGACCCCCGTGCTAGGTTAATCCTAGCGCTAAATAAATAATTCAAGGCATAGTTCAACTGTAGTTATGATATGGGCCTCGTGATCCACCCTACATCAACACCAACTAACCCACCCTACCCCATCAGATTTGGGCATCATGATGCGTTCTATAGGTTTGAACCCAACCCAATCGCATCTTTTACACATTTTGGAGAGAGAAATCTTGAGTTCCCCCTTCAACTTTGATAAGTCGGTTTTTAGTTGCATATAAGTAGGATTTAAGTGTCATTTTCATGTAGTTTTTAGTGCATCTTAGGTCTAATTGCATGATTTGAGTAATTTTTGAACCATTGTGTTATTTCGAGATACTTTTGCCTCTTCTTTGTGATTTTCATGTTCTTGTGGCCAGTTGTGGCAAAGAGAGGCTAAGATGGTTCGTAGGTGGTCTAGTTAGCGGTTCCCGGAGGCGAGGAGTTGAGTTTGAGTTCTTTTGGATTGAAGAAATGATGATCCTTGAAGAATATTATTTTCACGGGACCACGCACATTTCTGCATGCCCAAGCGACGAGCCGGGGGACCAAGCAGATCGTCGCTTGCTCGTGTAGATCTGTGAACAAAAGAGTAAAAAGGTTATGTCTCGCCTGCATGCCCAAGCAGGATTCCGCTTGCTCGTGCACCATATCCCATGAGCGTGCACGTTTCCGCTTCCCGTGCAAGCTATTGGTTGGCTAAAATCCGCGATTCTTAGGATTTATTAAACTTACTTGGAGACAGTTTTTGAAGAGGAGAAAATAGAGTATTACTTTTTAGAGAGCTTTTTGGAGAGCAAACTCCATTATTGAACCTTGAGAACTACAATTTGGCTACTTTGGATTGATTCATTCAAGTAAAGATCAGGTTTTTCTAATTTCCTCTCTTCGTTTTATTGGTATGTCTTCTTATTTATTTCTCAATTGCTTTGTGATTTCAACTATGAGTGAGTAGTTTTATAATCTAGGGTTAAGTTGAACCCTAGCAATGATTAATGCATGATTTCCCCCCTAATCCCAATTTAATGTGATTAATTGATCTTGTTTGATTAATTGTGTTTATTTTCATTATCATACTAGCACTAGTACAGAATTAATGATTTGCGACAGACCTGGGACCACCATTTGCGTCGGACATCGGTCCGACGTCACAGGTCTCGACGCAAATGTGAGAGATATGATCTGCGTCGGATTAGGACACGATGCAGATTTAGTGCTATTTGCGTCGTATATACTGCATAGTCCGATGCAGATGGTGCTGCTGGGGCTGGGGCTAGATGGTCATTTGCGTCGCATGATGGTCTGTGTGCAACGTAAATCATCAATTTTATATTAAAAAAAAGTCAATTTGCTTCGGACATTGAACACCATCCGACGCAAATGACTGTTTTTTTATCAAAAAAAATTAAATTTCGTGAAATTGAGAAAGGGTAATACGAATGATTTGCAATTTCTTATCATCCATTTTTTAGGTTGCAACAGATCTTAAAAGAACATTACAGCAACATTAATTACAAAAAATACACACAAACTAACTGCAAAAGAGATTGAATTTTGACATTGAGTACAAGTGGTGTTTTTACAAACACTAATCAAAATACATTAATTACAGAAAATCAAAAAGATAAATTACAGAATAAAAAAAAAAAACAAAATAAACGACTCAGATCTTCAGATCTTCAATCCTTTTGATAACCTGAGATAAATCAATTGAAAGTTCAACTCAAACGAATTAAACTCTATAATTGATAGAAATTGAATCAGAAAATTCAAAATTAGGAATCAATGGTAACTTACCAACGGAGGTTTGTAGACCGCAATGATTGAATTTCGTTGCACTCGCCGGAGTTCGAATTTCGTTGCACTCGCTGGAGATCTAAAAACCACTCGCTGCTCCTCTGTCGAATCTATAAACCCAAAGATCCAGCCTTACATAGAGCTTTGTTGTCTCGCTGAATTCTGGTTTCTGAATGACGTTCAAAATGAGTGCTCAAGAGTGATTACCTCTTCCTTGTCTTCGCTGTTGATGGCAGTTGAAGTAATTCAACTTGCTGCTAGTTTTTCTCAATGGGAATTGGTTGATGTTGCAGCAAATAGGATTGCTCCTGTTTATCGTAACTTACACAAATCTGGTGCACTTGATGTGCTGGATGAAGCACTTGTCGAAATAATTCGGACGTCCGCTCGCCGGAGATCATCAGATCTCTCTCCTCCCTTCGCCGGAAAACCGCCGCATTCGCCACAGAACACCGCCAAAGCACTTCGTTGTTGAGATTCGAAAGAGAGATGAAGGTAGGTGAGAGAGATGCTCAGCGAAAGAGAGATGAGAGAGATGAAGGTGGAGGTTCTGAAGTGTGAGAGTGAGAGAGATGAAGGTGGAGGGAGTTCTGAAGTGTGAGAAAATGACTGAAGTGAGGGTTTAGAAAATAAACCCTAAACACGCACCTTAAATATGGGAAACCCATGATTTGCGTCGTGTCTCGTGGCCCATGCGACGCAAATCATGGCCCAAAACTTATTTAATGCCCATATGCATTGCACACTCGGGACAATCCGACGCACATTGTCAGATCCAAAATCTTGGGCTTTCATCATCTGCGTCGAGCATTCGTCAACGTCCGACGCAAATAGTATATGCATCACACACTTGGGCACGTCCGACGCACATTGTTGGATCATTTACGTCGCGTTCTCTAAATGGTTCGACGCAAATGACCTTTTTGTGGTTATTTGCATCGGATCTTTGTTAACATCCAATGCAAATCATCTGTTTATGAACATTTGCGTCAGTCTTTCTTTTGTTCGACACAAATAGGGAGACGCAAATTATCATTTTTCTACTAGTGTAGGGATAGGTGATTTTGAGTTGATTCCTTATGTCTTGTATTCAATGGGAATTGAATCTAGATGGATTTGTTGATTCAATCAAGAGTATGAATATCTCTATGGGATTAAGTAGATAGGATTACTAGGAATTTGTTTGTGATGCCGTGCTTATTGTCTCTTTCTTGCATGATTTCATGCTGCTTGTTTAGAGTAGCCATAGGTACTCGGGAGAGGTCTTTGGTATTTTTAGGGTGCACTACTCCTTTTGGAATATCATGATTATGTTTATTGGGATGAGAATTATTCATGTATTATTCGTGCTAGTGGGGATACTTAATTCTAAGTGCTTTTATTGATTGATTTTACTTTGTGTGTTATTGCTAGTTTCTATAGTTTAGCATTAGTATTAGTTTAACATTTCTTCCACGATCTTTTGTCACTTATTTAGTTAAATTAAGTCAAGATATCTAGTGTTTGATACCGTTTGTCTCTGTAGATTCGACCTTGACTTGCTCTGCTATATAGTTAGGAGGTTAGGTAGGAATTATCTTTATTAGGTGCGCGACACACCAATCAAATTTTGGTGCCGTTGCCGGGGACTAACGGTATTAGATTAGTTTATCTTTGATTTATCGGTTTTTTCACCATATACCCCTGACAAAATTTTTTATTCACCAGATACCCCAACTTTTTTTCAAAATTCACCATATACCCCTGACTTTCTTGAAAATACATCAGAATGGCCTTAATGACTAACGATGGATAACACTGTTAGTCATTAACCCTAATTAATCCTAAACAACCCTAAGTAGCCCTAAATTAACCCTAATTAAGCCTAAGTCTCTCACCCTAACAACCACCACCCACCCACCAGCATCCCCCCACCCCGCCAGCCCACCCACCCTTGCAAACCCCCACCCCCCACCCGTAGCCCCCCCCACCACCCCCGGCCCGCAGCCCCCCCTCTCCCACCATCCCTAGCCCGCAGCCGCCACTCCACCACCCCTCGAATCCGCACCCCCCTTCCCACGCCCTGGCCCCCTCCCCCCCCCTTCGAATCCCGCAGCCCCCTCCCTCCACCCCTTCGAATCCCAGCAGTCCCCCTCCCCCACCCCCTTCGAATCCCGCGTCATTGGTGGTTGGTCTTGGTTCGAAAAACCTCGATAGATCCGGGGCTTGATTCAAACATTCCAATTCATTGTTCCATGGATGGTGGTTGGTCTTGGTTAAATTAAACCCAACACATGAAGACGAAGCGACGATGGTTCTTGGTTGGTCGGTGGGTGGTTGGTTGGCAATGATGGTGGGGCACGAAGCAATGGTGGTTGGTTGGCGGGATTCAAAGGGGGAAGGGGGAGGGGTTCCGGGATTTAAAGGGGGTGGGGGTGGGGTGGGGGCCGCGGACTCGAAGGGGTGGTGGGGAGGGTCGCGGCCGGAGTGGTGGGGAGGGTTGCGGAATTCGAAGGGTGGTGGGGAGGGGCCGTGGGGCTGGGGGTGGTGGGGAGGGTTACGGGATTCGAAGATGGTAGGGGGAGGGTTGTATGGGAGAGGCATGGGGGGGAGGGGGGGGTGGTGGGTGGGGGTGGAGGTCGGTGGTGGTGGGGGTCGGGTGATGGTGGGGGTTGGGGGTGGGGCTCGAGGTAGTGGTGGTTTAATGTTGGTGGGTTAGGGAGAGAAAAGTAGGGTTAATTAGAGAATAAGGGTTAATTGGGGTTACTTAGGATTTTTTAGGATTAATTAGGGTTAATGACTAACGGTGTTAACCGTTGTTAGTCATTAAGGGCATTCTGATGTATTTTCAAGAAAGTCAGGGGTGTATGGTGAATTTTGAAAAAAGCTTGGGTATCTGGTGAATAAAAAAATTGTCAGGGGTATTTGGTGAAAAAACCATTGATTTATTTAGCTAAACTTATTTTTGTTCGATCATTCTTACTCTGTTTGTTGTTTGATCTCTTTTCTTTCAGTCTTTTTGTTGCATGCGCACTCGTAGCAAGGGTTCAGAAGATCTAGTTACTCTTGATCGTAAGATCAAAGCCATAGCAAGGAGATTAGGAGGTCAAAGAAGAACAATAATCAATAATGGAAGACGAAACACCACCAAAGTCTCTACGGGAGTATGCTATGCCCGATGAGATCACCACCACCATTACCAGGCCAACCACCACTGCTACACACTTCGAGCTCAAGCCACAGTTTATTCAGTTCATGTCACAGGACTCTTATGCGGGAACACCAAAAGAGAGCCCTACTGATCATTTGGCTAGCTTTTTAGAGAAGTGTAATACTTTGAAACTAGCAAATGTTTCTGATAACCTGACTCAATATTGTGCTTTTCCTTTTTCTCTTAGGGATGAAGCAAAAGAATGGTTGAAAGAAGAAAAGGTGAGAAAGATTTCCACATGGACAGAACTGAAAAAGGACTTTCTCTACAAATTCTTCCCTCCTATGAGAACTTCCAAATTCATAAATGAGATATCTGGTTTTCAACAACATGAATTAGAGTCTCTCTATGAGGCATGGCAGAGATACAAAGCCTTGCAGAGACAATGCCCACACCATGGTATTCCTGAGTGGCTAATAATTCAGACATTCTATATATAATGATCTGAAGCATGATGTTCGAAGTTCTATTGATGCCGCATGTGGCGGTACTTTCATGGCCAAAACTTCAGAAGCTGTGAAGACATTGTTGGATGATATGGCTGCGAACAATTATTTGAATGATTAGAGTATGTCTCGTGGAGCCCCTAAAAGGGGAGGTAAGTATGTGGTTGATGCTATTGCTACTTTGACTAATATTGTGCGGATTTTGGCGACCAAGGTTGATCAATTGAGTAGTGGACCAATAGCGCATGTTTGTGAGATTTGTGAAGTGCAGGGTTACTCATTTAATGAGTATCAATACAACACCATGGGAGTGATATCTGAGCAAGCCAATGCCCTCCTAGACACAAACACAAGACCACAAAACAACTCATACTCAAACACATATAACCCAGGTTGGAAGAATCATCCAAACTTCTCCTACAAAAATAACCAACCTCAACCTCCACACACAAACTACTCCCAACCACCCAGTTTAATTTCCAACAAAGACCACCTTTCAACTCTTCCTCATTATCCTCTAGATCCAAACTTGATACTATTATGGAGAATCTAGCTTCTTCTCAAGCAAAGCAAGCTGAATATCAAGCCAAGTAAAATGAATTCTTCAGCAACTCTCTCTAACAAATCAATGCTCATAATAAGTTGATGGAGAATCAGATGACCCAACTTGTCTAACAAATTAGTCATCTCTCTAAACCTTCAGGCCAACTTCCTGGGCAAACTGAACCAAATCCTAAGGGGCATATCCATGCCATCTCACTGAGGAGTGGTAAAGAATTACAAGAGCCTACAAAGAAAGTGACTGAGCAAAAGAAAAGTGCAGAAGAGGTTATAAGGTTGAGTGAAGAAGATCAAGGTGAGAAGGTGTTGGAAGATGAAGCTAAGGAGATTGAGAAAAAGGAACCTACTGTTATCCCTGTCGAACCATACAAGCCACCTATCCCATTCCCTCAAAGATCACTACTACATAAATGAGCTAATGCAACCCCTCAAAACCGTTGCAATAGAGCCCAAAACCGTTGCAATAGAGCTATTGCAACGGTTGAACAACCGTTGATGTTGCTGCCCTTGCATTAGGTCTAATGCAACGGTTTTTAGGCCTATTGCAACGGCTACCACAAAACCATTGCAATAGGTGTGTATAGCCGTTGCATTAGCTATAAAGCCTATTGCAACGCCTCTATACCTATTGCAACTCCATCCGGTAGCTATTGCAACACCCTTATTACTCATATTGTGTCCCATTTTGGCATCTAATGCAACGCCTCCATATACATTGCAACACCATCGTATAGCTATTGCAACGCCTCTATTACTAATATCATGCCTTATTTTGACACCTATTGCAACACCTCCGTAGCTAATGCAACTTCAATACCATAGTAGTCTAGTAGTTGTATTACATTGATATATATATATATAATTATATATTCATAAATTTATTTTGAAATTTTATACACAGCAGAGTAATTATGCCTACAATATTCATGCTCCCATGAACTAATTTACGAAATACATTATTACAAAAGTCTATTAACTAAAAAAACTATATAAAATTTATGGTTTCTCAATTCTCTTCAAGAGAACTTCTACATGTAAAATGCTCCAATAAATCACATTACATCTAAAATGCTTCCATGCGATCTTATAAGCAACTAGTTTATTGAATGTGGCGTTCCATTTCTTCATTTATGATCACCTGCAAATTCAAACGTATTTGATCAAATTAGTAAAAATCAAACTTTTGTAATTAAGTTTCTTTAAACATAATTGTCCTATTATAGAACCAAAATCAAATTTTCAAGCAACAATAAAATATAAGCATAATGATCAATGCAAAAGGAACGGATTACATTCATTCCAAATAAGTAAGAGAACCCGTCGATGCACGTACTATGAGGTTTTAATAAGGGAGAAAGTTTGAAAGGAACTCTACCACTAGTAGAATAAACATCAAGTGCTTCGGTTAAAAACCGTACAAATGCTATGTATTTGACCCGTAGCAGACGTCATACGAGCATTTATCAATGTTAGATAAACATGGCCACATTGTCACATTGTCACAAATTCAGAAAGGAGCAAGATCTGAAGTACCTACCGTCGTGAAGAAAAGACCTAAAAGAAGTCCATTATATAGTGCAAAATCTGACTCAACTTGCATTCTGATTTTCAGCAATTTGCTTGTAAATTGGTCAGTGAAGCTGCAGAAGATCCAAAAAGGTATAAATTTTATGCACTGTAATCTTTCAATAAATAATATGCAGCATAGGCCATAAATTTATGAAATTATAAGCTTGCACCCAAGGACATAGATCAGGAATATTAAGAAAATGACGTACTGTTTCGGCCAAAATTTAAAGAAACCAAAAAAGATGTAGATATAGCAAACCCCAAGCCTACAGATACTGTACACCATATTTTGAAATGAATCTGCAAAAAAAACTACAAATATAAGTTGCAATGTGATTCTTTTAACATAAATAACGACAAACATAAGTTGGAGTGCCAATGTAATAACATATTTGAGCCATTTCACAAAAGTGTTACCATATCAAACATAAGCCATTTGGTCCTTGAGTGCCTTATGCCATCATTTCATCAAGTCGCCATCAAAGTGAATCAAATTCGAAAAGTGACAAACTGATAATCATTTTGATTCAACGGGATTGAATGCTTTTTCAACATCGACATCAATATCTCCTAGATGTCTACTTCAAAATATATTTCTCTTTGACCTGAAATACTACAAAATCTTAAGCCTTTAGATGTTGTATCAGAAAGAACCCAGAAAGCTAAAAAGGATCACGAGAAATTGGGATCACCTGCTAGGTTCAAGTCGAGCACTAGCGAGACCTGAACAGTGAATCACACAAGGCTCCAGCCAGGTTCCTTGCTCAACGTAGTTCCCTTCATTAGATCTCTAATCTCCTCCACTTCCTCCCATTGCCCAATATTAGCACACAGGTTTGACAACGATATATAAGCCCCAGGATATGGCAGCAAATCAATAACAGAGAACATATTTGAAAGTAAAACTAAAGAGAGAATAAGTGAATATAAAAGGGAGCAAAACACAACAAGAGAGCTAGTATGAATCTAAAGCATTAGTTTAACTCATGGCATTTTGTCTATTTGCATCTGTTTTATTTGCTTCGGGTTATTGCTTCCCTCAATTTGTTCAGATATGTGCTTCGAGCCGTGTTTGGCACGTGATTTAAACGACTTACAACTAACCGACCACGGTTAAATGGACTTGACTGTCTAAACAACAATTGACTACATATATTCTCTTTTGGTAATAAATCTACAAATATGTGATCACATCCAATCCAGCACAATTTCAGTATAGACAAAAGTTCCGTACACAATAGCCTCCTTAGCAAAGAAAATGTTGTAATGAGTTTGCTAACAACTTCGCTCTCCCTCCTATTATATCAAATTCAACAATATTCATCAAAGATGAACAAATCTATCATTAAGTCAAATTGATAACAGAAGATAACAATTACATTAAACCAGAGAAGTGAAGAACACTCAAATCCTATGTAAGCCAACTTAAACAAATTATCAGCTAGTTAAATTAAGTCTTTCACATAAGAAAGATTTAGTTAGCTTTGTCTTACCTAGCTAAGATGCAATATACTGAATCCAAACCCTGAGGAGATGGTTAGAGACATCACAACCCTGAGGATAAATCAAAATGTACCTGCGAAAAGCATATTACATTATACTTACAAACTGTTTAAATCATTGAATCCAACCCCCATAACTAATACTAATATATCATTGACCCTAAATTACAGTACTAAACAAAAATTGAATATATATCAATCTACAAATGGCTTCCATCAAACCCCGATTTGACAATGGGTTGCATAATGCAAGGTACTTGTAAATTCACTCGGAAGCATAACAAAAAACGAGAAATCAAACTCGAAGCTCAAATTGCTAGATACATTCTCTGTTCGCTACATCAAGCTAAGCCATTACAAGCACATATTCCAGCGCCTTAAAATTCCTAGCATACATTCCATGCGAAATCACTAATGATAAACAATTTATGAAAGAAAAATGGTTATACATACATAATCCGAGAAAGCTTTGGACGAACTAGTGTTCAGTGAGAAAATTTTCAAGTTAGACAAAATAGCAAAAAAAATTAGCATTGTTTTGGCTTAATAGACATTACATAAGTCACATAGGATGTCATATTATATATAACACATGATCATATCACATCATTATCATCACAAAGTCATATCCACATATTCGAACATATCATTGCACATAACGTATACGAACGTTTACCTTAAACGCAAATCTAATTCCGATGATAAACTTCTTATAAGCTTTCTTATTTCCTTTGAGCTCCATAAGCCAACATCCAAAACCACAATGTAAACAACAATAAGAATCAAAACCCACTCACGGATCTTTATACTCGAAAACTAGTCTAACTTACTCCTAATATAATCCCATTCACTAATCTCACTTCATTGCTATTCTTTGAACATCTACTAATCAACATGAATCCCATAAGCTAGCTCTAACTACTCCAACAATAGCAATAATTAACAATGATGCTCAAACTAATCTTATGAGCAATCCTAACACTAAATAGCAACCACCCATAACAATAATTATTCTACAATTTATCTCAACTACTATTGCAAATAATCTCACAAGTAAACTTAGTGAAATCTGATTTAGGCCCATAACTATAATTAATTAACAAATTTAACTAGGATGGCTGGACTATACAAATCAGTCTATATACCCAGATTCAAACTGTCTTCAAATGGGTAATAATTTGAGCTTAAGTTCTAAATATGAAATCAGAATTTTAGAGGGGGGAGGAGAAGGTTATACCTCCGCTCTATGTGAGCAAGAACGAACAGGGGGAGCAGAGCTCCGGCAAAGGGTGCCGACGACGGCGGCGTGGGAGGCGGCGGCTAGGTGGTGCGATGCGACGGTGGTTGGCGACGCGAGCCCGCATTCCGGCGGTGAAACAAAGCACCATGAAACCGAGTAGAGAGATCGCACGAGAGGAGAACGAAGGAAAGAGGGAAGCTGGGTCCGTGCTCGTCGAACTCGGTGAGCTCGGGGGAAGAAAGAGAGAGATGTGGGGAGGTGAGGGTTTCATGCAGGTTGATTTTTGGTCTCCACTAGGAGAGAGAAAGAAGGGGTTTTGGGTTTGTTTGGGAATATGAGAGGAAGCCTCGAAAGAAGGGGGGATTAAAATGGGTTTGGGGTTCGGTTGACAAACCATCGTTGCAATATCTAGTAAATTAAAGGTGTTGCATTTCAAGGTATAATGCAACGGTTCCTACTAATCGTTGCAATACCTATTGCATTAGAGCACACCGTTGCAAACAACCGTTGCAATAGCTCATACCGTTGCAAAAAACTGTTGCAATAGCTCATGTCGTTGCATTAGACCGTTGCATATGCTCGTTTATGTAGTATTGGATTGGCACTGGCAAAACTTAAAAAGAAGTGTGGGAAGTTCCTTGATATCTTGAAGAAGTTGCACATCAACATCCCTTTCTTGTATGCTATCTCTAAGATGCCTTCTTATGCCAAGTTTTTGAAAGACATGCTCTTTAACAAAAGAAAAATTAAAGAGAATGTCATTGTTTCACTAACAGCTGAGTATAGTGCTATTTTGCATAACAAGCTTCCAGAGAAGCTAGGAGATCCAGGCAGCTATTTTATTCCAGTCAAGCTTCGTGATATTGCTATCAGAATGCTTTGTGTGATCTGGGGGCTAGTGTAAGTCTCATGCCTAATCTGCAAGAAACTCAACATGGGTGAACTGAAACCCACACGCATCTCTCTCCAATTAGCAGACAGAACAGTCAAGTTTCCACTTCGTATCCTTTTAGATGTTCCTCTTCGAGTGGGTAAATTTTTTATTCCATGTGATTTTGTTGTCATGGAGATGGAAGAAGATGCGCAGGTTCCCATCATCCTTGGGAGACCCTTTTTGTCCACTGCTGGAGCCATCATTGACATGAAGAAGGGATCACCTTTGAAGTAGGTGATGAGAAGATGGAGTACACACTCACAAACTCCATGAATTCTCCGTCAATGGGAGAAATTATTTATAGAGTGGATGCTCTTGATGAGGTGATAGAAGCCAAGGTCTTCAGTTTGCAACTTGATGATTCATTACAAACGGTCTTGATGGGTAGTGTTGATGAGGAAGATTAGGAGACCAAGGAATACAAGAGACTTCTAGAGGAGACACGAGCCATTGAATCTGAAAAGCCTATCTAGGAGATATTGAGTTCGAGAGAATCTAAGTAGAGTACTAAGCCTCCTAAGGTATAACTGAAACCTCTTCCCTCTAATTTGAAATATGTATTCATGGGTCCCAATGACACTTACCCTATTATTGTTAATGCTGAGCTTGATGACATTCAAATTGAAAAACTACTTGTTGTTTTGAGAATATATAAGAATGTCATTGGGTACACCATTGATGATATTAAGGAAATTAATCCCGCATTTTGCATGCATAAAATCATTCTTGAGGACGAACATGCTTATTCTATAGAATCTCAACGACGACTTAATCCAATTATGATGGAAGTAGTCAAGAAAGAGGTTCTTAAATTGCTTGATGCGGGTATAATATACCCTATCTTTGATAGTAAGTGGGATAACCCTGTCCAAGTAGTACCACAGAAATGAGGCATGACCGTTGTCAAGAATGACAAGGGTGAGCAAATTCTAACTAGGACTGTGACAGGGTGGCGCATGTGTATTGATTATAGGAGATTGAATAAGACCACCCGGAAAGATCATTTCCCCCTCCCCTTCATTGATCAGATGTTGGAAAGGTTGGCAAAACATTCTTTTTTCTGTTGGTTGGATGGATATTCAGGTTTTTTCCAAATCCCTATTCATCCAAGTGACCAGGCCTAAGACTACTTTTACATGTCCTTATGGCACCTTTACATATAGAAGGTAGCCATTTGGATTATGTAATGCTCCTGCTACTTTTCAACGTTGCATGATGGTAATTTTCTCAAGTCTTATTGAGAACTCTATGGAAGTGTTTATGGATGACTTCTCCGTCTATGGAACATCCTTTGATGTTTGCATTGCTAATTTACAAAAGCTGCTCCATATATGTCAAGAAGTTAATTTGATTCTCAATGGGGAAAAATGTCATTTCATGGTGCAACAGGGAGTTGTATTGGGTCATGTTGTTTCACATCGAGGCATCGAAGTCGACAAAGCAAAGATAGCGGTCATTGAGCGTTTACCACCTCCTAACTCTGTTAAAGGAGTAAGGAGTTTTCTTGGTGATGCGGGATTCTACCGCCATTTTATAAATGATTTTTAAAAAATTGCTCGACTTCTAACTAAACTTTTAGGCAAAGTTGTCTCTTTTGTGTTTACTGAGGCTTGTACTGAGATTTTTCACAGGTTAAAAGAAGCTCTCATCTCTGCCCCAATAATTCAATCGCCTGACTGGAATCTCCATTTTGAGATTATGTGCAATGCTACTGACTATGCAGTGGGGGCAGTATTGGGTCAGAGGAAGGATGGCAAGCTCCATGCCATCTACTATATAAGCAAGACTCTTAATCCGGCCCAGATGAACTATGCCACAACTGAGAAGGAATTGTTAGTAGTGGTGTATGCTATGGAGAAGTTTCGATCTTATATGGTGGGATTAAAGGTAATAATTCACACTGATCATGTCGCACTAAAGTATTTGATGAGCAAGAAAAATGCTAAGCCCCGCTTGATTCAGTGGATTTAATTGCTACAAGAATTTGACTTGGAGATTCGTGACAAGAAGGGAGCTGAAAATGTTGTTGTTGATCACCTTTCTGGACTTGTCCTTGATAGTGAGGGTGATGAGTATCTTCCAATTGATGATACATTTCCTGATGAACAACTCCTGGCTCTAACCACTACGGAGATCCCGTGGTATGCTGATTGTAGAGTATGTAGACGCATAATCGTGTCTCCCCATATAAGGATCCGATGATGAAACATACTGTGGTCTTAATTGGTCCGACCCAAGGGCAGAGTAGTCCGAAGCGCCATCCCAAAACTATTTCGAAAAGTGTTGAAGTCGTATTTTAAAGCCCACTTAATTATTCATTGATAATTAATTGTATTTTGAGCCTAATCCTTTGAAAAGCCCAATTTATAGTTTAATAATAATTAATTGTTTTATTTTAATAAATAAATATTTTAAAAGATATTTTTTATAATTAAAATCGGATTTTATCCCGTAAAATCATTTTTCCGGAGTTAAAAGATAAAATAAAATCTTTAAAACGAGTTTTTATCAAAAAGTTGTCAAAACGTGTCAAAAGCAAGGCGGTGCGCTGGGCGCACCAACGTGTGTTGAGCGCACCAGACTATGCTGAGCTCACGTGTCCTGCCACGTAATCGATCGCACAGTGCACAGTCATGCGCCAAGCGCACAAGATTGCCACGTAGACTTATATGTCATATAGAGTCCTGCGCCAAGCGCACTTCTCTGTGTGAGACGCATCTTTTCTTTCTTATCTTTTTCAAAGCGCGTACCACATGTACGCTTTCTACTGGGCATGTCGCATCAGGCGCGCCAATCAGCGCCTGACACGTGGATTTGTGCGTGACATGTGATCCTGCGCCTGGCGCAGATGGCGCGTGAAGCGCAGATTCGTTTTCCCTATAAATTGGCTTCGATTTTCCGAATTAAAAGACGGTTTTTCACACAAAAATACTTCGAACTCTACGAATATATTTACGAATCTCGCTACAAAACCTCCCTACAAAAAATCATACTTTCAGACATACAAACGCATATTTTCATACATACATTCAAATCTTCCAGACATTCACACTTTCAGGCTTCACGATTGCTCGTCCGGAAGGTTGTCAATCTCGCAGACCCAAGCCACTGTATAATCCTGAGGGTCCTTGAATAAATTCGTATTTTTTATATTGAACTTACTAACCATTTATCCATAAGTGTAGATCTTTGGTATAAAATTGTTCTACTGTATATTCTAATCTTTCCTTCTTTTTATTTATTTTCACACATTATTTTATGCTAGCATGATTGTTCTATACATATTATATGATTGTTCTATGCGTGATTTAATATTTTTATCACCCACATGTTATTTTTGTTAATCAAGACCTAAAGAACTGTTTTAACATTAATCAGATTAATTTGACAACCTGCTACGTTCGCTGTAAATTGATTGCATATGGATGCACATCCACCCAAATGGTTTAGGTCATTTAATAAGACCAAGCTGAATGACTGGGACTATATCAGAGAAGAGTTCCACAAACAATACATATACAATACTCAGCGTCCCATTGGCCTTCGTGAGTTGGAGTTAACTATACAGAAGTGAAGATTTTGTTACCTTCCTTAACAGATGGAGGGAAAAAGCTGCACAAATGACCAACAAGCCATCTCAAGAGGATCAAGTCCGACTGGTGATCCTTAACCTGCAGCCCAAGATGGGGATCATATTAAATTCCAACCCATAGAGTCTTTCACGAAGCTCTATAAGGTAGGCCATCTGATCGAAGAAGAGGTACAAGCCAACAAGAACAAGAGTTCCAACAACAACAACTCTTTCAAGAAGAGTACGTAATAACAACCCTTCTACCTCTAAAAGCAACGACATCAATGCCCTAAATACTGAAAAGAGAGGCTATCAAGGGCCTCAAAGAACATTCACTCCATTAGGCATGACTCTAAAAGAAGCATTCACTAGGCTTCATGCAAAAGGAGCACTTCAGCCTATTGGTCCTACTCCAGACCCTGCTCCTGAGAAAAGATCCAGTAAATGGAATCCTAATGCCTACTGCAAGTACCATCAAGGAAAGGGGCATATGACATCACAGTGTTGGACTTTGAAGCATGATGTACATGATATCGTTGAAGACGGTAGATTGCCAATTCCGCCTGGAGCAAAAGTCAGCAATAGCGGCAACTTTTTGGGCAGTGCCTAAATAATGTCGGGGCATGGTCATTTAACGCTAGCTTTCTAGGTTGAGTCGGAGAGTCCCTCCCCTAGCTCCTTCATTTCCTTTCCTGTCGAGACTATGTCATTTAGGATTTTTATTTCTAATAAGCCTCGTTCTATTTATTTCTAATTAATAAAATAATTGCATTTCATTTTCATTGGTCTTCCATCATTTTATTTATGCTTCTAATTCAATGATGAAACTTAAATCACCTAATGAACTTGACTAATAAAAAAAAAAAAAAAGAGATCGAAATAAAAATAATAATAAAGAAAAATGAAAAAATGACATACTTTGGATTAGGAGTTTATCCCCTCTTTCCTCCATCATCCATAAACCATCATCCCCATTAGCCAGATAACCTTTCAAGTCAATGCTCCACAAATAACCTGCAAGCCTTTTAATACCTTAAACCAAACTTGTGTGCAAGCCCTACTACATAAAAAAGATCAATGTCAGGCAAAAATAAAAATAAAAAGTGAAAAATTCAAAATGCGAAAAAAAAGCAAAAGGAAAAAGCAAAACGCACAAAGCAAAAAAAAAATGCAAAAAAGCCAAAGGCAAAATAAATAAAAAGTCAAGCTACGGGCTTGCACACGAGTTCTACCCCTTATTCAAATTCCTTTAATCCATCAAAACCTTAGCCATATAATCCAAAATCCTTCAAACCTATATCAATGACCCCTACCTTAGCCCAGCCAATTAAACCTTCATCAAAGCCTTAAGCCTTAAACCCTTTTAACCTTCCACATTCGACCCAAACTCCTTCTTCAAGCTATGTCCAAGCCCGCTAGGTTTAAAACCTAAAATGGCGGCCTAGGCAAAAGTTAGGGCACATAAAAAAAACAGGTCCGAGGAACTACGAATGGTCTGATTTCTGCAAGGATACGTAGGAATCCTCATCTCGAGGTCCGACCGTTAAAATAAAAATAAATTAGTCAAGGTCTAATGATTTGATTTTCTAGAGTTCAGAAGCATATTCTTTCTAGATACCGACATAGACTCGAGTCTGAACCCAGCCTCGTTAAAGCTTTTTCTCACCTACATTTATATGAGTCATAAATTTAAACTTTTTATTTTTCAATCCAAGCTCTCCTTGTCCCTGAAGGACTCTTCGACAATTCCATGGTCTCTGGCGATACTTGACTTTGCCTAAATCACTTCCCGAAGAAGAATCCCCAATGACAATTTTCAACGCTCAAGATAGATCAGCTACATTTCAATCAAGGCTCAAGGTGCTTAATTCAAGGTAAGCTCACCCAAAGTGGGTGCTTCCTATATATGTGGTGGTTCCTCCAAATCAAACTCCCGAAGTGTAGTAATTTGCGGATCTCGTTTACGGATCCCGATTATTTACTAAAAACGATTTTCGAAAATCATTCTATCCATTTATGATCATTCTATTTCTCTACATATCCAGATCTTCTAGCCTTGCAAAACCCTGACCTTGCATTGCATTTCATACATTCTAGTCTTGCATAACCCTGGCCTTGCATAACGTGTCATCTTCCTTAGCTTTGCATAACCTTAATCCTTGCATAGCGTCTCATGCATCCTTAGAGAGTCTAAGTATACATTATTGCATCATTTTATGCTTTATCTGAGTTATTTGCACTTATCTGCTAACATCTTCTTCTCCAGGTAATCAGATTACTTGTAGTTATTATCCTGCATACTAACTTTATTTTGCAGAGACCGACGTATATAGATCAGTTCTAAACTGCAGAGCATTTAGAATCCTTCTCCATCCCAACACTGTAGACTTTGACTTTCGGTAACCTGAACCTCAGTCAAAGTGGGGGCTTCTGTAGACACATAATCATGTCGTCCCATTTAAGGATCTGATGATGAAACATACCGCGGTCTTAATTGGTCCGACCCAAGGGCAGAGCAGTCCGAAGAGCCATCCCAAAACTATTTCGAAAAGTGTTGAAGTCGTATTTTAAAGCCCACTTAATTATTCTTTGATAATTAATTGTATTTTGAGCACAATTAGTTATTTAATAATAATTAATTGTTTTATTTTAATAGATACATATTTTAAATGATATTTTTTATAATTAAAATCGGAGTTTATCCCGTAAAATCAGAATTTCGGATTTAAAATATAAAAGAAAATATTTAAAACGCGTTTTTATCAAAAAGTTGTCAAAACGTGTCAAAAGCAAGGCGGTGCGCTGAGCGCTCCAACGTGTGCTGAGAGCACCAGACTACGCTGAGCGCACAGATGTGCACTGAGCGCACGTCTCCTGCCACGTAAGTGATCGCCTAGCGCACAATCGTGCGCTAAGCGCACAAGATTGCCACGTAGACTTATATGTCATACAGAGTCCTGCGCCAAGCGCACTTCTCTATGTGAGACGCGTCTTTTCTTTTTTATCTTTTTCAAAGTGCGTACCACGTGTACGCTTTCTAATGGGCATGTCGCGTCAGGCGCGCCAATCTGCGCCTGACACGTGGATTTGCGCGTGACACGTCATCCTGCGTCTGGCGCAGATGGCGCGTGAAGCGCAGATTCATTTTCCCTATAAATAGGCTTCGATTTTCCAAATTAAAAGACGGTTTTTCACACAAAAACACTTCGAACTCTACGAATATATTTACGTATCTCTCTACAAAACCTCCTTACAAAAACTCATACTTTCAAACATACAAACGCATGTTTTCATACATACATTCAAATCTTTCAGACATTCATACTTTCGGGCTTCACGATTGCTCATCCCGAAGGTTGTCAATCTCGCAGACCCAAGCCACGGTATAATCTTGTGGGTCCTTGAATAAATTCCTATTTTTTATATTGAAGTTACTAACCATTTATTTCATAAGTGTAGATCTTTGGTATAAAATCGTTCTACTGTATATATTCTAATCTTTCCTTCTTTTTATTTATTTTCATACATTATTATATGCTTGCCTGGTTGTTCTATACATATTATATGATTGTTCTATACATATTATATGATTGTTATATGCATGATTTAATATTTTTATCACCCACATGTTATTTTTGTTAATCAAGACCTAAAGAACTGTTCTAACATAATCAGATTAATTTAGACAACCTGCTAGGTTCCCTGTAAATTGATTGCATAACAACATATCACTAAAAAATAGTCTTTTATGTGTTTCCTGAACCAACCTAGACTAATTTACTTTTAGGGTGCATGAAAATATTATTTGGTTATTCTTTTGCATAAACATTGACATGAATCGATATTTAGTAGAGGCTAGTAATGGGCGAATATGGTTCATTATGACCGTGTTCGTACTCTCACCCCCGAACTCAATCTTTGGTTCATTTTGACCATCTATGGAGTCAGGACGGGGAAATCTACATTGGATAAATCCCTAAGATGTCCCTACAGTTTTTAATATCCAATTAGGTTTATGAGTCTTTTAAAGACTTGTTGGCAACTTCAAAATAATTTTCAATAAAACCTTAACAATGGGGTAGTCAAATCAAATACGCGCTCACACCGCATAGGCGAAATAAAAACACGCCTACACTGATATAGCCAATTATTTGGCTAGTGACACTATTCCTCATGGTACTCATCGCAGCAAAAGAAGAAATTCTTTAAGGAGGTGAGGAGATATTTCTGGGATGATCCTTTTCTTTACAAATCTTGTGCAGATGGAATGATTAGAAGGTGTATTCCCGGAAATGAGGTACCACTCATTATCTCTCATTGTCATGATTTACCTTATGGAGGCCATGCTAGTACCAATAAAATTGCATCAAAAATTGTTCAATGTGGTTTCTATTAGCCTACTCTGTTTAAGGATGTTCACCAATATGTTCACTCTTGTGATCGATGTCAAAGGACGGGTAATCTTTCCCGTCGAAATGAGATGCCTCTCAACACCATTCTTGAAGTTGAGCTATCTAATGTATGGGGTGTGGATTTCATGGGGCCATTCCCTTCCTCTTATGGGAACAAGTACATTTTGGTTGCTGTTGATTATCTCTCCAAATGGGTGGAGGCCATTGCTTCTCCCACTAACGATGCTCGTGTGGTTAGTAGATTTTTTAAATGCACTATTTTCCCTCGATTTGGCATTCCACAAGTCTTAATTAGTGATGGAGGCAAGCACTTTTTTGGAGAAAAAGAAACCATGCTCAAGAAATATGGTGTGCATCATTGAGTGGGGCTTTCATATCACCCACAAACTAGTGGTCAAGTGGAGATTTCTAACCGCGAGATCAAAACCATCTTAGAGAAGACGGTTGCGAGAACGAGGAAAGATTGGGCCACGAAACTTGATGATGCACTATGGGCTTACAGAATAGCATTCAAAACCCTTATAGGTACCACCCCCTATCGCCTTGTTTATGGGAAAGCATGTCATCTTCCTGTTGAGTTAGAGCATCGTGCATTTTGGGCTATTAAGAACCTCAATTTCGATTCTCAAACGGCGGGTGAGAAGAGACTCCTTCAACTTAATGAGCTTGATGAACTTCGGGTTGATGCTTATGAGAGTTCTAGGTTGTACAAGGAGAAAACTAAGAAATGGCATGATAAAGGCATTGTGCGAAGAGAGTTCAAGGAAGGAGATTTAGTTCTTCTTTTTAATTGTCACCTGAAGCTATTTCTTGGTAAACTTCGTTCGCGGTGGTCGGGTCCATTCAAAGTTTGTAAGGTTTTTCCTTATGGTTCGGTGGAATTATGGAACCGCCAAGATGGAAATTTCAAGGTAAATGGCCACAGATTGAGGCACTACCGAGCTGGAGATTCCAATGCTGAGAGAGTTGACATCATACTCTCTATTCCTTCTTGTGACTGATAAATGAGGAGGTCGAGCTAATGACCTTAAAAACTAGCGCTTATTGGGAGGCAACCCAATTTTCTATCTTTTTCTCTTCTCTTTTCTTTTTCTTCTCACTTTAGTTTATTTTTATTTTATAGATTTTTATTACTTTATTTAATACCTTTCATAGTTTCATTTGCTAATCCTTTAGCTTAATCCCATAAAAAATAAAGTAAAAAAAAGAAGATTGTGTTAATTGTTATTTGATTGTAGGTCGCACGCCCAATCACACTTCTGCTCGACCGTGCGGTCGAGGCAGAAGTTTTGGAGGCATTCTTTCTCCAACGTGCAAGCCTGCGCACGAAACCGCAAGCCCAAGCAGTAGTGCGCACACCCGATCCGAAATCATGCTCGACCGTGCGGTCGAGGCAGAGAGTTTGGTGCGAATTCCTGTAGAGCTGCACGCCCGAGCGGAATAGCGCACGCCCCAGCAGATTTTCGCTCGACTGTGTGGTTGAGACAGAACACTTGGTGGGAATTTCTGCAGAGCTGCACGCCCGTGCGACCTGGCACTTAGCCCCATTAACCCTTGTCACGCGATTTTTTCTATCTCCTCACTCTCTCAAAACCCACGATTCTCCTTCACTCTTACTCTTCTTCTCACTCCTTCACCTCCTCAACATCTCACTTAATCTCACAATCACAGCCACCACTCGCCGCCGCAATTTCCGCCGACCGTCGGCGATCTTCACCACCACCTGCGACCTTCTCACGCCACCCTCTCCTTCTCCTTCCATCTTTCTTTCTCTTTCTCTCACCCAAAATTCTGAAACCCTAACTTTGCAATTTTTTTTTTTTGCTAAGTAATAGAAATATAATATCACCAAAATGAGATATACAACCTAAAGAATCGAAAGGAAAGGGCAAACCAACTAGGTTGGACTCCCCTAAAACCCAACGACCCTAAAAACAACACATACTATACATCATCTTGCTACCAATTGATCAAACTAATTACTATCTCTCACTGAAATTTTCTGAGGTTTAACCCCCTTGAGCCTCATAATCATCTGAACTTTGAGATTCTTAACAATTTTATCTGTCATCCAGACAGTACCATTCCACCAAGCTTCGTTTCTAGCCCACCATACTGTGTACACCACAGCATTCATACAAGCACAAATGACCTTCTTTTGGAACTTACTCTTGCTAGATCTGCTAATAGCTCTCAATAGCCTCTGATATTGCATCTGATTTGTCTGAAATTGCAACCACTGCAAAATAAGCTTTAAACAACAAGTTGCATATTGACACTGAAAAAAGAGATGATCATTTGATTCATAGCCATCATGGCACAGCAGGCATCTACTGGAATCAGTCAGCCCCATTTGCAGAAGCCTATCTGTAGTTTTCAGCCTCCCATGCATGACTAACCAGCATATAAATCTATGCTTAGGAATTGACAGCCTATTCCAAATGTAAATGTCCCAATAAACCTTCACATATTCTCCAGTCATCAAATTATTTCTTCACACTATAAACAGGAATAGCAAGGAACTTCTCTCTCGAAATAAAGTTCTTAATCTCTTCCTTTATCTTACATAACTGTTTCCAGTACCAGCTGCTATCAGATGGAGGAACATACCCCCACCATTCATCATCTTTGATGTACACACTATGGGCCCATTTTATCCATAAGTTGTCCTGTTTAGTAGCAATTGCCCATACATATTTTGTTAAAGCTGCTTTGTTCCAAATTTTGATATTTCAGAAAAGGCTTAGCAATTATAATGCGGTAGAAATTGGGGTATTTGTAATAGCTTGGATTTTTTCGCGCTCTTTTCTCTCTAGAGACCCTCTCAAGAGACCCTTCAAACCGCCATTGTTACTGTTCGCGGTGCTTCGGCACCTGAGTCATGGCACGAACTAGGAAACAAGGTGCGATTGTTCACACTAATCAAAAGAGTGCACAGACTAAATCAAGAATTGATGCTGGAACATCCACAAATGAAAGTGAAACCCAGATGGTGGAATCGCTTGAATTGATGGAGGACGAAATAAACAAGAATGGGTGATATTGATGAATCCTTACAAGCACTGAAAGATAAGGAGCAGATGGACAAATGGCTGAACATCATCAAGAATGGTGGTCCATTAATGGCAGGGGAAGTGACTCAACAGAGCAATATTTCGATTGCTGATGAGGGTAAGTCAACTCCTCCAATCTCTCATGTTAAAATTAATATGGAAGATATTCTTGATGAGATTGGGTGCTTGGAATTCAGTCGTAATTTGCTATGTTATGGGGTCTAATCCGCCATTAAAAGTGATGGATGGTTTTGTGAGAAGGATTTGGAAGGATTTTGGAATTGATAAAGTAGCATTAATTGGAAAGGGTATTTTCTTGGTGCGTTTTAATAGCATTGAACATGTTAATAATGTGCTTGAATCTGATCCTCAGTTTTTTGATTCAAAACCATTTATTGTTAAAGCTTGGCATCATGAAATGAACTTAAATGATCCTATTAAGATAGTTTCTATTTGGATTAAGATGCCTCAACTTGATATTAAGTATTGGGGGGAGAAGAGTCTAAGTAAGATTTCTGGGTTAGTAGGGAGGTTTGTCAAAATGGATCAAGCCACAAAAAACAAGGACAGATTAATGTTTGCTAGAGTCATGGTGGAGATTGGACTGTCTCAAGAGCTACCTAATGTTGTTTTCTTTGAAAATGAGAAGGGGGTAGTTGTTGAACAAAGAATTGAATATGAATGGAGGCCTTTAGTCTGCACTTGTTGTAAGGGTTATGGACATACGGGAGATCAATGTAGGAAGAACACTGCTAAGAGATGGACTCCTAGGAAAGTAACCCAAGCTACAAAGGAAGTTGCTAAGGAACCAGTTTTGACTAATGCTGTTAATACTGAAGTTTCTCAACATGAGGGGTTTAGGGAAGTAGGAAAAAGGAAGAGTAGTCCTACTAAACCTAAGGAAGGTGCTGGTCCAATCAGCACTACAAATACTTTCCAAGGTCTTGACATGGTTATGGAGGTACAAAGTGAAAATGGAGGAGAAGAGACAAGGGTGAAAACTGGTGAGGGGGGGGAGCCCCCTACCAGGGATGGATAACATCCTCATATGGAATGTAAGGGGACTGAACAGCACTGTTAAGCAAATCAAAGTGAGGAAGATCATTCAACTTCACAATATTCAACTGTTTGGTCTCCTGGAAACAAGGGTAAAAGCTCCTAACTTAGGGAGAGTTTACCTTAATCTTTGTCCTCAATGGTGCATCTTCTCTAATCATGTTAGTCATTACAATGGTAGAATATTAATTGTCTGGATTCCTGAAGTGTTTACAGTGGATATTTTGATGTCTAATGCACAAATGGTGCACTGTAGAATCAGTATTATAAGCTGGAAGAAAACTTTTTTATGCACATTTGTATATGCATATAATGATGAAAATGGCATGGAAGAGTTATGGAGGTCCTTAGTTTCTATTGCTTTGTTGAATGTAAGGAACCTTGGTGTGTGGATGGAGACTTTAATAGTCTTCTAAATTTGGATGAAAGAGTAGGGGGTGTATTTGTTAGGCCTCATGATATATTCCCTATGAGGAATTGTATGAACATGTGCAAGTTAGAGGAGGTGAAAACTGCTGGAAGGTTCTTTACTTGGACCAACAAGCAAGAAGGAGGGGATAGAATTTTCTCCAAATTAGACAGGCTTATGTCTAATGAGGAGTGGTCCTTACTATTTCCTACTAGTGAGGTCCTGATTATGCCTGAAGAAGACTTTGATCACTGCCCTATGGTGATCAAAGTGTTCCCAGTTCACTATGGAAGGAAACCTTTCAGGTTTTACAATCATTGGTGTCTCAATAATGGTTTTGTAGTCACTGTGCAAACAGGATGGAATGTTCTGGTGGATGGATGCAAGATGTACAAGGTTTTGAGTAAAGCGGAAGCTCGAAAAAGCTTTGAAAGAGTTAGACTCTAGAGGACAAGATGAGATCCATGCTGCTATGCTCACAACTAAAGCTCATTTAATCAGTGTTCAGGATGATATGCATTTGAGGCCTTTGGAAGAGGATGTGATAAATCGAGAAAAAGAAGCTCAGAAGAAGTATCAGGAAGCTTGGGCAGTGTACAATATGGCTTTGCAACAAAAAGCTAAACTTCACTGGTTAAAAGAGGGGGATGAAAATTCCAAATTATTTTACAGAAGCATTCAAACAAGATACCGGAGAAATGCAATTAATGCTATTCAGAATGAAGAAGGTAGATGGGTGGAGACACCAGAAGATGTGGCTCAGGCTTTTATCACTTTTTATCAGGAATTGTTAGGGGAGTGTATGAGCAATAGACTCTCTATCCCTCCTAAGATCATAGGGAATGGACAGGTGCTGGACCCTGAGTTATGTAATATGCTGCAGTGTGATTTCACTAGGACTGATGTCAAAAGAATTATGTGGAGTATTCCAGTGAATAATGCACCTGGAATTGATGGCTATAACAGTGGTTTCTTCAAGGCTGCTTGGGAGATAGTGAGTGATGAGATTGCAGATGCTGTTATTGATTTCTTCACCTCAGGGAGAATGTTAAAAGAGCTCAACATCACTACACTCACTCTTATTCCAAAGGTAAGGGTGCCTAGCACTGTAAGTGAATTCAGACCTACAGCCTGTTGTTCTACAGTCTATAAATGCATCACTAAATTACTTTGTGAAAAATTGAACAAAGTTCTTCCTCTTGTTATTAACCAAACACGGGGGGCCTTTATATCGGGAAGAAACATACTTCATAATGTCTTTGTTGTGTCAAGACTTAGTGAAAATTTATAGACCTAGTCAAAAACAAGCCTGTTGCTTAATGAAATTAGATATCAGGAAAGCATATGACACTGTTGAATGGGAATTCATTAATGAAATGCTGCATCATCTACAATTCCCTGATCATTTTATTAAAATGATCATGGTGTGTATTACCACTCCCAGTGATGTACTTATGATTAATGGTTGTCCTAGTGATCTTGTTCTTCCAAAGAGAGGGCTCAGGCAAGGAGACCCTCTCTCTCCACTTCTGTTTACTCTATGCATGGAATATGCATCAAGGATCTTGACAAGGGTGAGTACTATGCAAGATTTTAAATACCATGCAAGATGTAGGAGTCTTCGGTTAAATCACCCGTGTTTTGCGGATGACTTGCTACTGTTCTCCGAGGTGATGTTACTTCAATTACCATGTTGCTTCGTGGTTTGAAACTCTTCTACGAAACCACGGGCTGCAGATAAGTAAGGAAAAATCGGAGATTTTCTTGGCGGTATGAGTACGGTGACAACAAGCCGAATAATTGAGCTTTCGGGTTCGGACTTGGAACACTCCCTTTCAAGTATTTGGGAGTTCCAATCACCTTAAAAAAAATTAAAAAAGGCTGAGTGTGAGTTGCTTGTTGAGAAAATGTGTTACGGAATTAAAATGCGGAGCAAAGTGGGAATCTCTCCTACAGGTGGAAGACTACAATTAGTGAATCTTTGTCCTTATGTCTATCTCGTGTTTACGGGTGCCGGATTTTTTATCCTCCCTAAATCCATCATGAAGCAAATCAATGCAGTTTGTAGGAACTACCTATGGCATAGGACTTGGGACAGGTCAAAAGGCGGGGGTATGTGTCTTGGGATGAGGTGTGCCTTCCTAAAGCTGCAGGAGGTTTGGGCATTAGGAACATTAATATCTGGAACCTAGCTGCAGTGGGGAGACAGGTTTGGGCCATAGCTCACAAGAAAGACAACCTGTGGGTCAAGTGGGTTCACTCTATATATATTAAAAATCAGGACTGGGTAGTATACAAGCCTTCTCAAGGGGCTAGTTGGGTTTGGAAATGTATTTGCAAAGCAAAAGAAAAAGTGATACATCATGCTCAGCTGACAAATGACCAGTATTACAGTATTAAAGGGGTTTACACCGACTTATGTCCCGAGGTTCAGCGGTGGCAATGGAGTGATTGTGTGTGGAATAGGTTCTCTATTCCCAAGCACAGATTCAACTTGTGGTTGATTATGAAGCAGAGACTGCCTACAAGGCAAAGATTAGCACAATGGGGTGTAGGTAACACTAACACTTGCTGCTTATGTGGATTAGAGGAAGAAACTCACTCTCACCTATTTTTTTAATCTAGTTTCAGCACTCAATGCCTTCGAGCAATTCTTCTATGGCTGGACATCCACAGGTCTATGCAGAATGTATATAGTTACCTGACATGGATCAGAAGAAATTACAAGAAATCAAAATTTTGAAAGAAATTAGTGTATCTTTGCTTGTCATATGCCAGTTTGTTCTGATATTTGGAGGTGTAGAAATGAAAAGCTATGGAATGATAAACAGTCTCACCTTGACAAGTGTAGTTACTCATCTCAAATACACGGTGAAAAAATAGGATTGTACAGATTTATGGAAAGAAAATCAAGGCTAGTGACCTTAATCTGGTTCCTAGGTCTATAGTTTGTTGCATAGTTCTTTTGGCTAGTCACGATAGCCTGTTAGTTTTTAATTTGCTAGCTTAGGATGGTCCTTCCTAGAAGGTTTATCCTTGCTAGTTTTGCTTAGGTTGTAAATTGTTTCTTGTGTGCAATATATTCTTTCTTACGTTTCAAAAAAAAAAATTTGATATTTCTCACACCCAAACCTCCTGCTTGTTTTGGAGTACAGAGAGTATCCCAGTCCACATTACCTGCTTTCTGACTATAATAACAACCACTCCACAAATAAGCTCGACATACCTTCTCAACTTGCTTTAGAATGGTCTTAGGAATGACAAAAACCTGAGCCCAATATACATGGAGGCTCAAAAGAACAGAGTTTATAAGCTGGAGCCTAGCAGCATATGATAAATTCATGCTGCTCCAAATCTTGATTCTTACACACATCTTCTCAACTATACTTTCACATTCAGCCAGAGAAATTTTCTTTGCACACACATGGACTCCCAAGTATCTGAAGGGAAGTTTACTGTGCTTGAAACCTGTTGCATTCTTAACTCTCTGAATAACCTCAGGATCCACTCCTGCTGTGTAGAAATCAGACTTATCTTCATTCACTTGGAGCCCAGAAGTATCTGAGAACAATTTGAACCCCTGCAGCATCACATAAATAGCAAGGAACGTGCCTTTACAGCATAGAATCACATCATCAGCAAAAGCCATATGGTTAAGCTTTGGAACTCTACATCTTGGATGGAAATCAAAAAGAGGATTTTCCATCACTTTTATCATCAATCTGGACAAGTACGCCATGCAAATTACAAACAAGAGAGGAGAGATGGGATCACCCTGTCTCAACCCCCTCTTTGCGTCAAAAAAGCCATTCATTGAACCATTAATCATGATTGTGAACTTAGGAGTAGTAACACACATCATAACCAACTCAATAAACTCATTTGGGAACTTTAGAGCCATCAACATTTCTTTCAAAAACCCCCATTCAATGGTATCATAAGCCTTTCTCATATCTAATTTCATTATACAACTAGGCTTGACACCCTTCCTGTTATAATGTCTAACCAAATCTTGACACACCATAATATTGTGAACAATAAATCTTTCATGTACAAAGGCCCCTTGATTATCTGCTATAATGTCAGGAAGGATCAATCTAAGTCTATTACATAAGACCTTTGAAATACACTTATATAGAGTGTTACAACAGGCAATAGGTCTGAATTCTGTCACTGAACTAGGGCAGGCTGTTTTAGGAATGAGAGTCAAAGTTGTTGTATTAATTTCTTTTAACAATCTACCAGAGTTAAAAAAATCCAACACAGCATTCACTATGTCATCACCAATTACATCCCATGTATCTTTAAAATAATAAGCCCCAAAACCATCAGGTCTAGGAGATTTCTCACCTGGAATGGCCATTATAGCCTCCTTGACCTCATCTGCTGTGTATGGTCTCAAGAGACTAGCTATATGAGTATTATTCAAGATAGGCCCCAAATTAACAACAGAATCATACACATTCCTTCTGTCATTCAATTGAGTACCTAGTAACATTTTATAGTAGTTGAGAAATGCTTCATTTACCTCTTGAGTGTTCTCTTTCCAAATACCATCCTTGTCATGAATGGCGTAAACAGTATTGCGCAGTCTTCTGGCTTTTATAGATTTGTGGAGCACAGCAGAGTTCTCATCCCCTTCAATACTCCATTTCATCTTTGCCTTCTGTGCCAGAAAAGAGATATAAGCTGCATGAACTTGCTTATAATCAGCTGTTGCTTCTCATTTCTTCTGTCTCAGGTCCAGATTACTAGGATCTTCATGGAGAGCAATTTGACACATTTTCAACACCTTAGCAGCCTGAGTATCTCTGCATTGAATGTCTGAAAAACCCTCAACATTTAATCTTCTTAACTCCTTCTTGATCATCTTTAATTTGCTCACAACCCTATACATAGGGTGACCCTGAACCCCAACACTCCAGCAAGATCTTATAATTGACATGAAACTTGGGGCCTCACTCCACATTCTAAAGTATCTGAAAGGATGTTTACCTTGGAGCAAGTTAGGATAAACATTTATTATCATAGGACAATGGTCAAATTGCCCCTCAGGCATGAAGTGAGTTGCAGCGGTAGGGTAAGTATCAACCCAATCATCATTCACAATGACTCTGTCAAGCTTACAGAAAACTCTGTTTTCCCCCAATTGCTAGTTATTCCAAGTATAAAAGCAGCCTGAGCTATTCATGTCTTGTAATCCACATGATTGCATACAATCTCTCAAGAGCACTAGCTCCTGCAGTCTCACAGCAGCTTCAATCCTTTCCTCTGGAGCCATGATACTATTGAAGTCACCAGCTACAATCCAGGGACCGTGACAATCTCCCACTAAACTCTTCAGATCTGACCATAACACTTCCCTTCCTTGTATCTCATTAAAAGTATACAAAAAGGTAATGAAAAAAGATTTAGCTCCACTGACAGGAGCTACCACAAAGTGAATCATTTGGCTAGTTACAGCCAATATACTAACCTGGAAACTCTTTGGATTCCAAGCCAAAACCACTCTCCCCCCCTTATGATAGCTTGAATTAGATGAGAAGCACCACCCAGTAAACACAGCTTGATAAAGACACCCCATATTGAGTGCCTTTACCTTCATTTCCAGGAGGCTAACTAGACCCACATTCTGAGAGCTAAGAAAGTTTTTCACTTCCTTTTGCTTTTGTGGGTTGTTAACACCCCTAACATTCCAAATGGCAATTTTATCCATTTTCTAGAGGAGGTTGGCTACCCCCTACATTTCTCCCATCACCATTTGAGCATTGGACTTGACCAATCATCACCTCAACCTGTGGACTCTCCAGTGTTTGAAAGTTGTTCTGGACCACAGCAGGACTAGAGCTCAAGACTATTCTTCTAGCAGGGTTACGCACAGGCTGAAATTCATGCACATTTCCAGCTTGGATATCATTATTCTTCTCTTGGGTCTCCATTGTATTGTCTGGCACCTTAGGCCTCCATGCCTGCCTAGCAACAGGCTTTCTGCACTCCAAGGCCCCATGACCCATTCCCTTGCATGTTGCACATTGAGTAGGCTTCCAGTTATATTCAACCTTCACCCTTACCACCTTGTTATACTCATTACAGAAAGATATTTCCGCAGGAAACTCCTGATCCAATTTCACCTCAATCATTATTCTAGCATACTGCAACCTGTCCCTCTTCTGTGTTGCCTGATCTAGCTTAATTGGCTTCCCTAACTGGCTAGCAATCTTATTTATACATTGTTCACCCCAATACTTGAATTCCAAGTGCAGCTGAATCCATATAGGCAGTGTCCTAATTTCCTCCCTTATAAGGTCAACACTAGGATCCCAAGGTTTCACAATCATCGGTTTGCTATCAAAAAACACAGGGTGAGCAGCAACAATTTAATCTCTACGTTCCATAGTTAAAAATCTCACAACATAGATACCTTTTTTCACCATCGCAACCTTATCAACTCCATAATTTTTCCAAATTCTTCTTATAAAATTACATTAATTGGGGGATTAGCTCCAACAATATAACAATATATTGAAGAATTCCAGAAATCAACTTCAGTTTGAACGTCATTAAAATTAATTTTAATCATATTTTCATAATTAACAGAGCAATTGTTAATACTATTAGCCCTTTCTTCAGGTGGAGAGAACAAAATAGGGACAGGATTAACATCACCTCTTCCAACTCTATCAGAGTGTTGCTGGTTTTTAGACCTTTGAATCAATTCAAGCCAGTCTGAGAAATTGTTTTGGAGGAGCGTCTGCTGCTGAAGCGCACGAAGAGATGACCTCGGAGATAGAATTTCCTGCTGAATCGTATCCACCACATCATCAATTTCAGGAGATTCAACACCAACCACCTCATCTACTGGTTTAGTTTGTTTCGCCTAAGTATCGAACGAAGGACCCCCTGGTATCATAGGTTGAGCACTCGCCTGAGCAGCTTTCTTTGCTTTAGACTTCCTTGCCATGGCTACTATAAGGAATAGAGAAGAAGGCTAGAGAGGGAAACGCTCATTTCGAATACATGGCTTTCAATTACATAGCTTAACTTTGCAATTGAATTGGGGGTTTGTTTGTGGCTCAAATTTGAAGTAAATTGGTGAGCAAGGAAGCAACTCTAGGCCTTTTGGAAGTCAAGCATGGATCAATTGCGGGTATTAGACACCCACCTCATGTTTGGTATACTCTTTCCACTCTCTTTTCCATCTTTTAGTGTTCTTGGTTTTCTATTTGAAATTCATTGCACTACTTGTTTGACATTGATTTGTGGGTTGAATACTTGCTTGTTGGATGTAATTTCTTGACTTCTTGCTCAATTTTGAACACCTTTTGTGTTGGCTAGTGCATGCAAGTTTTTGAAGTTTTAGTGGTGCATTAATCACTTGTGGAATTGAATTGTTAGTGCTATTGTTATTCTTGATATGCGGCTACTTGCATTGAGAGAGTTAAAAGGCGTTCTTTGGTCGGAAATTTCTCATTGGGTGGTTCTATTGTGAATTTGTTGGTTGTGTCTACTTTGTTTGTGATGATCATGCCTCCTAAGCCATCTTCTAGAGCGAACCACCCGGGCGCACTTCCTCTTCCCATCTCATAAACACCCGTAATCCCTCCGCCAATGTGCCCTCCAATCCACCTCCTCAACCCGCCATTGAACCCCCTCCTTTGGACACTTTAGGCATTCAATTTACTTGTGAGGATCACCTTGAGCGCTTCCATGTCCTTAGTGGTCGTCGCCTTCGCCCCGCTCGCTTCTATGGTCCTCAGTTGGCAATTGATCTAGGAATAGATGGCGACCTACAACAATTGTTTTATTTTGTGGGTTGGCAACAATTCCTCAACCTGCATGCTCTCTCTTACAAGCGCATCACATTGGAATTTCTCTCCACATTAGAGGTCGTTCGTTCTACCACTAAAAATCCTCGTTCCATCTCTTTCCAACTCATGAACGAACCTACGCAATTGAATAGAAGCTAGTTAAATGCCATTTTTGGTTGGCCTACTAAGGGTTCATATGGACCTCATTCTAATCGACCTGAGCGTTATGATGATAATGCTTTTTGGAACTTGATCACGGGTCAAGCTGTCTATTACCCCCAGCGTGCTAAGGCTTCCGGGATTGTTAGCCCCGGTCTACGCACAACACATTGCTTTCTTTCTTTGACTATTTTTGCTAGGGGAGATAGTGCCGGGGATGTCACTTCTCGTGAACTCTTTATATTGTGGTGTCTCGTAGAGGGAGCAAGTTTCTTGAACCCCGCTATTTGGCTCATGGATCATTTTGATGAGGTTGCCAAGTCTCGTGGTGAAATTGCTTTAGGTGGTATGATTTCTGTGATTGCCCTTTCCTTTGGGTGTTAATTTGACAGGTCAACCGGTCATACCCGGTAGCACGAGACTTGATATGAAGGCTTTCTAGGGTTGGATAGCCAATGAGGTTACTGCAGATGTGTATGTTTGGACGGTTGGGCAACGTCCTTATGCTTACCTTCCAAACCCGGAGCGCACTGTCATCTACGGCCCTCAGAACTGGCTATTTGCTCCTGATTTCCCTTGGGGCAGTGAGCCAAGCCATGCTCCAGGGTCGTCTACTCAGGCTGACGAGCGTCCTGTCACCCCTTATGCTGACCAGTTTGATGCCCTGAGAGGAGATATTGGGAGTCTTCGTACGGAGGTTCAGATGCTTCATTTGTCTCACACCGATTCTATTGCCACTATGCAGCGTTCCGTGGATGTGATGACCTCCCAGTACCAGGATTTCCAGTCCACTTTTGGTGATGTTCCCCAGTTGCTACGCGATCTTCGCGCATGGCACATCTCACAAGGATGGACGCCGGGCAGCTCCAGTGATCATCCCATGCATGATGCTCCTCCTGATCATTAAGTTCCTTTATCCCTTCTATTTGCATGCCTTTTTCTTGCACATTGAGGACATTGTGCATTCTAGCTTGGGGGAGGGATATATCACATCATGTGTCCATATTAGTCATCATTTAGGCATTTTTATTTCTCATTTTTTTTGCATGTAGTTTCATTTATAGGTTGCATCTTGCATATCATTTGCATAGTCGTTTTTGCATTTAGGTTGCATTTAGGAGTAATCCTCCGATGATAGCAAAGATCTATGCATGTGCTTGTGAAAATAGAAAAAATTGTTTTTGAGAATCTCATAGTTAACAAGGAATTGATTGGTTTGTGGTAAGATTGGTCTCTCTTATGTGCGATTAGATCAGTGTTGGTAGCTACAACCTATTGAGGATGTTCTTATGTCTTATAGACTGACATCTTTTCAGTCTTCTCTCTTTTGTGTGTGATGCTTTTCCTTGGCGACTATTCTCTAGAACTTGCATTGATACTCCTTGAGACCGTATTGACTTGTTTATGCATTGAATATGATTGAGGCAATTGTTGTTTTCTGAGCTACATAGCCAAATGCCACCTAGATTGATTACTCCCGTTTTGTCACCCTTGTGAGCCTAGCCTGTTTCTTTTGTTAACTACATCTCTAGCCCTTTACCTTGTCCTACCTAGGGGATTGTGAAGCTATGTTGATGCGTTCTATAGGTTTAAACCCAACCTAATCGCATCTTTTACACATTTTGGAGAGAGAAATCTTGAGTTCCCCCCTTCAACTTTCACTGGTTCCTGGAATTAATGTCCAATTACATGAAATCCGACGACCACCCTTTTGAATCGGAGCTCCGAGATGCGTTTCAGGTGCTGGATAAGGATTTGTAATTAGATAAGCCTTTTCAAATGCGTAGCGAAGCAATTTCGCGGCTCGGCTAAAAATCCTTGAAATTACGATGAATTTGTTTGAAAAAATCAGGGTACTTTATGATTGTGGTATGATTTGGGGGCTTCTTTGATTAAGTCAATTAAATAGAAAGTAGCAGTTTAAGAGAAAAATTGGCCATTTTGACACCATTAATGGAGGTCGGCCTGAGAGTATCTGTAATAGCCTGAATTTTTAAGCAGGTTCAATTATTTTGTTAGCTATATTAAGTGTTCATCAGGCTTTGGTCCTTTAAGTAGTTAGAATTCTCTCCAACATTATACTAGGACAAAAGTGGATAAGAACCATCATTCTTACTTGTTAAGAAAGAAAGTGGATAAGCTCTAACATTCTTAGTGGTTAAGAAAGCAAGTGGATAAGCTCTAACATTCTTAGTGGTTAAGAAAGCTTGTGGATAAGCACTATCATTCTTAATGGTTAAGAAAGGTCAAAGAGGATAAGCACTATCATTCTTAGTGGTTAAGAAAGCCTTGAGAACCAATAGATAAGTTAAAAAGCATTTGAGAGCCTTATTCCTTAAGATTATGAAAATCGCATAGAGACCATTTTATCGGGTAACAATGAACCTCCAGTTAAATAGCCTTTTTGGGTTGAATTCGAGCTCAGAACCTAATCAAACTTGACATATGTTATGTTTGGGATATTGTAAGGTTAAAATGGTCATTCACCATCAAAATTTACGTGGCTAAATAGGGTGAATTCCTTACTTAGTAAAATCTGGCCAGCTAAAATATCAGTTCGTACCTATCCTCAAAGAATGCTTCTTAGCAGCTGCTTGAGTGTCGATCTCTTAAAGATCTTTGCATGCATGAAAGCCAACACATTAAGCTAACACCTCAAGCAAGAATCACCCAGAAACTCCAAGAAACCGACCTCACCCAGAAGAGGTTTCCCTCCCCTGGGGGTACCGCCAGTTGCAGTCTATAAAAGACTGTTTTGGTTTTTCGATTCTTTCTCTTAAAATTTCTTCTTCAACACCTACTTCTCTTTACATACAACTCTTCTAGACATAATTCCTTAGTGTTTCAAGCTTTTAGTAGAGTTTTCAAGCTTTGGGAAATTGTAGAAAACTTCATAGGAACATAAAACAGATTGCTGTAAGTACAACTTTGTATCTCTCTTGTACTTAGCTTATTATTTCATGTTCTAAAACTTGTGTAAACTAATTCCTAGCACTTTACATATTCAGGGGAAGTTATAGGAAGGATAAACCACTTGGAATAAGGAGTTTGAGTTACATTAAGCAGCCTAAGTGAAGGTACACACTTAGTTTGGATTGTAACCTAGAGTTTTTCCTACCTATGGTTAAATGATTGTTTCTTTCTATTTTGAAGCATGATTATGAAATGAAATATCTTATGATATGCATATTAGTATGTGTGCTTTGAGTATATGACATGGATTTGGCATGCTATGGTTCACTTGAGATGTTTTACCTATCCTAAGCTGAGCTTAAACACTAAATTGCCATGTTTATGCTTCTAAATGGAATTTGTAAAGTATATGGAATTGTATGGTAATGAAACACTAAATGTATTGGTTTTAATCACGGAAGCGAGGCGTGAGCATACACCCGGGTTAGGGCGGGTATTCCCTAACTGTTACCCAACCAAGAGGGGGAAATCTTGGCGGAAGTGGGACATGTCCGGGTTAAGTCTTGCAAGCAGAACAGTAAAAGGTGGGGTGACGACCCTCAACAGTTTGCTACACTCGCGGTCATATCAAAAGATTAATCTTATGAAATCTCTAAGTAATTGAAGTGATTATGACTACTTGCTATTATGACTATGTGTTATCAATTAGTTTTCAAAATACACCTAAACTTGTATTTTCTATTATACAGTGTGTACTCAGCTTTGCTGATAGTGTTGTCATTTCTGTGGCCTGTCACTTGGTGGGTGGCAGAGTCAAACTTTGTTGCAGGATTGTGTTGGAAGCCAGAATCGAGTTGAGAGCAAAGTTATGATTCGAATTGTGTATTGTGGGTTAAATTCCGAGATTTAAGTTTGTATATAGAGGAGTTTATTTAGAATTACTTACAATATAGATTATTCTTTTGCCATGGAATTTGAGATTGAATGACTATGTAATTGAAGTCTTATATAAAGGATATTGTTTTGTGGGCCCATAACCCACAGGTCCAGGATCGTATATTTCAAGTTGTTTTCGCTGCGAATGTTATCTAATTCATAAGTGATTAGTATTATTTTGGTGCTAATTGAGATTTGTGATTCCTAAGCGAGTTAAGCTAGCAACTCGGGAATTGGGCTGTTACAAATGGTATCGAGCAACCCCTGCGACCGTGTCTTTGAGTTAGACACATAGCGGGGTAAAAGATCGTTGGGAATGTGTGTACATTACTTGGGTAATTAGAGTTCAAGTTTTGAGCTATAGAATAAGAAAAAGAGTTTAGATTTGTGTAAAACTTAGGGAATAAGAGTATGGAATTCAAAGTTGTAATTTGAGGATATTTGAAATCTATTTGTAGGTAATATTGAGGAATTTTTCATGGAAATTTAGTAAGGACTATCGGAGGCTGTAGTGCTTGATATATGGATACTTAAGGTTGATATATGAGTTTATGTTTTGAAGTTTCGAGGACGAAACTTATTTTAAGGGTGGTAGAGTGTAATAGCCTGAATTTTTAAGCAGGTTCAATTATTTTGTTAGCTATATTAAGTGTTCATCAGGCTTTGGTCCTTTAAGTAGTTAGAATTCTCTCCAACATTATACTAGGATAAAAGTGGATAAGAACCATCATTCTTACTTGTTAAGAAAGAAAGTGGATAAGCTCTAACATTCTTAGTGGTTAAGAAAGCAAGTGGATAAGCTCTAACATTCTTAGTGGTTAAGAAAGCTTGTGGATAAGCACTATCATTCTTAATGGTTAAGAAAGGTCAAAGAAGATAAGCACTATCATTCTTAGTGGTTAAGAAAGCCTTGAGAACCAATAGATAAGTTAAAAAGCATTTGAGAGCCTTATTCCTTAAGATTATGAAAATCGCATAGAGACCGTTTTATCGGGTAACAATGAACCTCCAGGTTAAATAGCCTTTTTGGGTTGAATTCGAGCTCGGAACCTAATCAAACTTGACATATGTTATGTTTGGGATATTGTAAGGTTAAAATGGTCATTCACCATCAAAATTTACGTGGCTAAATAGGGTGAATTCCTTACTTAGTAAAATCTGGCCAGCTAAAATATCGGTTCGTACCTATCCTCAAAGAATGCTTCTTAGCATTTGCTTGAGTGTCGATCTCTTAAAGATCTTTGCATGCATGAAAGCCAACACATTAAGCTAACACCTCAAGCAAGAATCACCCAGAAACTCCAAGAAACCGACCTCACCCGGAAGAGGTTTCCCCCCCCTGGGGTACCGCGGTTGCAGCCTATAAAAGACTGTTTTGGTTTTTCGATTCTTTCTCTTAAAATTTCTTCTTCAACACCTACTTCTCTTTACATACAACTCTTCTAGACATAATTCCTTAGTGTTTCAAGCTTTTAGTAGAGTTTTCAAGCTTTGGGAAATTGTAGAAAACTTCATAGGAACATAAAAAACAGTATTGTAAGTACAACTTTGTATCTCTCTTGTACTTAGCTTATTATTTCATGTTCTAAAACTTGTGTAAACTAATTCCTAGCACTTTACATATTCAGGGGAAGTTATAGGAAGGATAAACCACTTGGAATAAGGAGTTTGAGTTACATTAAGCAGCCTAAGTGAAGGTACACACTTAGTTTGGATTGTAACCTAGAGTTTTTCCTACCTATGGTTAAATGATTGTTTCTTTCTATTTTGAAGCATGATTATGAAATGAAATATCTTATGATATGCATATTAGTATGTGTGCTTTGAGTATATGACATGGATTTGGCATGCTATGGTTCACTTGAGATGTTTTACCTATCCTAAGCCGAGCTTAAACACTAAATTGCCATGTTTATGCTTCTAAATGGAATTTGTAAAGTATATGGAATTGTATGGTAATGAAACACTAAATGTATTGGTTTTAATCACGGAAGCGAGGCGTGAGCATACACCCGGGTTAAGGCGGGTATTCCCTAACTGTTACCCAACCAAGAGGGGGAAATCTTGGCGGAAGTGGGACATGTCCGGGTTAAGTCTTGCAAGCAGAACAGTAAAAGGTGGGGTGACGACCCTCAACAGTTTGCTACACTCGCGGTCATATCAAAAGATTAATCTTATGAAATCTCTAAGTAATTGAAGTGATTATGACTACTTGCTATTATGACTATGTGTTATCAATTAGTTTTCAAAATACACCTAAACTTGTATTTTCTATTATACGAGTGTGTACTCGGCTTTCTGCGATAGTGTTGTCATTTCTGTGGCCTGTCACTTGGTGGGTGGCAGAGTCAAACTTTGTTGCAGGATTGTGTTGGAAGCCAGAATCGAGTTGAGAGCAAAGTTATGATTCGAATTGTGTATTGTGGGTTAAATTCCGAGATTTAAGTTTGTATATAGAGGAGTTTATTTAGAATTACTTACAATATAGATTATTCTTTTGCCATGGAATTTGAGATTGAATGACTATGTAATTGAAGTCTTATATAAAGGATATTGTTTTGTGGGCCCATAACCCACAGGTCCAGGATCGTATATTTCAAGTTGTTTTATTGCGAATGTTATCTAATTCATAAGTGATTAGTATTATTTTGGTGCTAATTGAGATTTGTGATTCCTAAGCGAGTTAAGCTAGCAACTCGGGAATTGGGCTGTTACAAATGGTATCAGAGCAACCCTGCGACCGTGTGCTGAGTTAGCCACATAGCGGGGGTAAAAGATCGTTGGGAATGTGTGTCTGTTACTTGGGTAATTAGAGTTCAAGTTTTGAGCTATAGAATAAGAAAAAGAGTTTAGATTTGTGTAAAACTTAGGGAATAAGAGTATGGAATTCAAAGTTGTAATTTGAGGATATTTGAAATCTATTTGTAGGTAATATTGAGGAATTTTTCATGGAAATTTAGTAAGGACTATCGGAGGCTGTAGTGCTTGATATATGGATACTTAAGGTTGATATATGAGTTTATGTTTTGAAGTTTCGAGGACGAAACTTATTTTAAGGGTGGTAGAGTGTAATAGCCTGAATTTTTAAGCAGGTTCAATTATTTTGTTAGCTATATTAAGTGTTCATCAGGCTTTGGTCCTTTAAGTAGTTAGAATTCTCTCCAACATTATACTAGGACAAAAGTGGATAAGAACCATCATTCTTACTTGTTAAGAAAGAAAGTGGATAAGCTCTAACATTCTTAGTGGTTAAGAAAGCAAGTGGATAAGCTCTAACATTCTTAGTGGTTAAGAAAGCTTGTGGATAAGCACTATCATTCTTAATGGTTAAGAAAGGTCAAAGAGGATAAGCACTATCATTCTTAGTGGTTAAGAAAGCCTTGAGAACCAATAGATAAGTTAAAAAGCATTTGAGAGCCTTATTCCTTAAGATTATGAAAATCGCATAGAGACCGTTTTATCGGGTAACAATGAACCTCCAGTTAAATAGCCTTTTTGGGTTGAATTCGAGCTCAGAACCTAATCAAACTTGACATATGTTATGTTTGGGATATTGTAAGGTTAAAATGGTCATTCACCATCAAAATTTACGTGGCTAAATAGGGTGAATTCCTTACTTAGTAAAATCTGGCCAGCTAAAATATCAGTTCGTACCTATCCTCAAAGAATGCTTCTTAGCAGCTGCTTGAGTGTCGATCTCTTAAAGATCTTTGCATGCATGAAAGCCAACACATTAAGCTAACACCTCAAGCAAGAATCACCCAGAAACTCCAAGAAACCGACCTCACCCGGAAGAGGTTTCCCTCCCCCTGGGGGTACCGCGGTTGCGGTCTATAAAAGACTGTTTTGGTTTTTCGATTCTTTCTCTTAAAATTTCTTCTTCAACACCTACTTCTCTTTACATACAACTCTTCTAGACATAATTCCTTAGTGTTTCAAGCTTTTAGTAGAGTTTTCAAGCTTTGGGAAATTGTAGAAAACTTCATAGGAACATAAAACAGATTGCTGTAAGTACAACTTTGTATCTCTCTTGTACTTAGCTTATTATTTCATGTTCTAAAACTTGTGTAAACTAATTCCTAGCACTTTACATATTCAGGGGAAGTTATAGGAAGGATAAACCACTTGGAATAAGGAGTTTGAGTTACATTAAGCAGCCTAAGTGAAGGTACACACTTAGTTTGGATTGTAACCTAGAGTTTTTCCTACCTATGGTTAAATGATTGTTTCTTTCTATTTTGAAGCATGATTATGAAATGAAATATCTTATGATATGCATATTAGTATGTGTGCTTTGAGTATATGACATGGATTTGGCATGCTATGGTTCACTTGAGATGTTTTACCTATCCTAAGCTGAGCTTAAACACTAAATTGCCATGTTTATGCTTCTAAATGGAATTTGTAAAGTATATGGAATTGTATGGTAATGAAACACTAAATGTATTGGTTTTAATCACGGAAGCGAGGCGTGAGCATACACCCGGGTTAGGGCGGGTATTCCCTAACCGTTACCCAACCAAGAGGGGGAAATCTTGGCGGAAGTGGGACATGTCCGGGTTAAGTCTTGCAAGCGTAATGTAAAAGGTGGGGTGACGACCCTCAACAGGTTTGCTACACTCGCGGTCATATCAAAAGATTAATCTTATGAAATCTCTAAGTAATTGAAGTGATTATGACTACTTGCTATTATGACTATGTGTTATCAATTAGTTTTCAAAATACACCTAAACTTGTATTTTCTATTATACGGTGTGTACTCGGCTTTCTTGATAGTGTTGTCATTTACGTGGCCTGTCACTTGGTGGGTGGCGAGTCAAACTTTGTTGCGGGATTGTGTTGGAAGCCGAATCGAGTTGAGAGCAAAGTTATGATTCGAATTGTGTATTGTGGGTTAAATTCCGAGATTTAAGTTTGTATATAGAGGAGTTTATTTAGAATTACTTACAATATAGATTATTCTTTTGCCATGGAATTTGAGATTGAATGACTATGTAATTGAAGTCTTATATAAAGGATATTGTTTTGTGGGCCCATAACCCACAAGTCCAGGATCGTATATTTCAAGTTGTTTTCGCTACGAATGTTATCTAATTCATAAGTGATTAGTATTATTTTGGTGCTAATTGAGATTTGTGATTCCTAAGCGAGTTAAGCTAGCAACTCGGGAATTGGGCATTACAAATGGTATCGAGCAACCCTGCGACCGTGTCTTTGAGTTAGCCACATAGCGGGGGTAAAAGATCGTTGGGAATGTGTGTACGTTACTTGGGTAATTAGAGTTCAAGTTTTGAGCTATAGAATAAGAAAAAGAGTTTAGATTTGTGTAAAACTTAGGGAATAAGAGTATGGAATTCAAAGTTGTAATTTGAGGATATTTGAAATCTATTTGTAGGTAATATTGAGGAATTTTTCATGGAAATTTAGTAAGGACTATCGGAGGCTGTAGTGCTTGATATATGGATACTTAAGGTTGATATATGAGTTTATGTTTTGAAGTTTCGAGGACGAAACTTATTTTAAGGGTGGTAGAGTGTAATAGCCCGAATTTTTAAGCGGAGTTCAATTATTTTGTTAGCTATATTAAGTGTTCATCAGGCTTTGGTCCTTTAAGTAGTTAGAATTCTCTCCAACATTATACTAGGACAAAAGTGGATAAGAACCATCATTCTTACTTGTTAAGAAAGAAAGTGGATAAGCTCTAACATTCTTAGTGGTTAAGAAAGCAAGTGGATAAGCTCTAACATTCTTAGTGGTTAAGAAAGCTTGTGGATAAGCACTATCATTCTTAATGGTTAAGAAAGGTCAAAGAGGATAAGCACTATCATTCTTAGTGGTTAAGAAAGCCTTGAGAACCAATAGATAAGTTAAAAAGCATTTGAGAGCCTTATTCCTTAAGATTATGAAAATCGCATAGAGACCGTTTTATCGGGTAACAATGAACCTCCAGTTAAATAGCCTTTTTGGGTTGAATTCGAGCTCAGAACCTAATCAAACTTGACATATGTTATGTTTGGGATATTGTAAGGTTAAAATGGTCATTCACCATCAAAATTTACGTGGCTAAATAGGGTGAATTCCTTACTTAGTAAAATCTGGCCAGCTAAAATATCAGTTCGTACCTATCCTCAAAGAATGCTTCTTAGCAGCTGCTTGAGTGTCGATCTCTTAAAGATCTTTGCATGCATGAAAGCCAACACATTAAGCTAACACCTCAAGCAAGAATCACCCAGAAACTCCAAGAAACCGACCTCACCCGAAGAGGTTTCCCTCCCCTGGGGGTACCGCCAGTTGCAGTCTATAAAAGACTGTTTTGGTTTTTCGATTCTTTCTCTTAAAATTTCTTCTTCAACACCTACTTCTCTTTACATACAACTCTTCTAGACATAATTCCTTAGTGTTTCAAGCTTTTAGTAGAGTTTTCAAGCTTTGGGAAATTGTAGAAAACTTCATAGGAACATAAAGCACATTGCCGTAAGTACAACTTTGTATCTCTCTTGTACTTAGCTTATTATTTCATGTTCTAAAACTTGTGTAAACTAATTCCTAGCACTTTACATATTCAGGGGAAGTTATAGGAAGGATAAACCACTTGGAATAAGGAGTTTGAGTTACATTAAGCAGCCTAAGTGAAGGTACACACTTAGTTTGGATTGTAACCTAGAGTTTTTCCTACCTATGGTTAAATGATTGTTTCTTTCTATTTTGAAGCATGATTATGAAATGAAATATCTTATGATATGCATATTAGTATGTGTGCTTTGAGTATATGACATGGATTTGGCATGCTATGGTTCACTTGAGATGTTTTACCTATCCTAAGCTGAGCTTAAACACTAAATTGCCATGTTTATGCTTCTAAATGGAATTTGTAAAGTATATGGAATTGTATGGTAATGAAACACTAAATGTATTGGTTTTAATCACGGAAGCGAGGCGTGAGCATACACCCGGGTTAGGGCGGGTATTCCCTAACTGTTACCCAACCAAGAGGGGGAAATCTTGGCGGAAGTGGGACATGTCCGGGTTAAGTCTTGCAAGCAGAACAGTAAAAGGTGGGGTGACGACCCTCAACAGTTTGCTACACTCGCGGTCATATCAAAAGATTAATCTTATGAAATCTCTAAGTAATTGAAGTGATTATGACTACTTGCTATTATGACTATGTGTTATCAATTAGTTTTCAAAATACACCTAAACTTGTATTTTCTATTATACAGTGTGTACTCAGCTTTGCTGATAGTGTTGTCATTTCTGTGGCCTGTCACTTGGTGGGTGGCAGAGTCAAACTTTGTTGCAGGATTGTGTTGGAAGCCAGAATCGAGTTGAGAGCAAAGTTATGATTCGAATTGTGTATTGTGGGTTAAATTCCGAGATTTAAGTTTGTATATAGAGGAGTTTATTTAGAATTACTTACAATATAGATTATTCTTTTGCCATGGAATTTGAGATTGAATGACTATGTAATTGAAGTCTTATATAAAGGATATTGTTTTGTGGGCCCATAACCCACAGGTCCAGGATCGTATATTTCAAGTTGTTTTCGCTGCGAATGTTATCTAATTCATAAGTGATTAGTATTATTTTGGTGCTAATTGAGATTTGTGATTCCTAAGCGAGTTAAGCTAGCAACTCGGGAATTGGGCTGTTATAAATGGTATCAGAGCAACCCTGCGACCGTGTGCTGAGTTAGCCACATAGCGGGGGTAAAAGATCGTTGGGAATGTGTGTCTGTTACTTGGGTAATTAGAGTTCAAGTTTTGAGCTATAGAATAAGAAAAAGAGTTTAGATTTGTGTAAAACTTAGGGAATAAGAGTATGGAATTCAAAGTTGTAATTTGAGGATATTTGAAATCTATTTGTAGGTAATATTGAGGAATTTTTCATGGAAATTTAGTAAGGACTATCGGAGGCTGTAGTGCTTGATATATGGATACTTAAGGTTGATATATGAGTTTATGTTTTGAAGTTTCGAGGACGAAACTTATTTTAAGGGTGGTAGAGTGTAATAGCACGAATTTTTAAGCAGGTTCAATTATTTTGTTAGCTATATTAAGTGTTCATCAGGCTTTGGTCCTTTAAGTAGTTAGAATTCTCTCCAACATTATACTAGGACAAAAGTGGATAAGAACCATCATTCTTACTTGTTAAGAAAGAAAGTGGATAAGCTCTAACATTCTTAGTGGTTAAGAAAGCAAGTGGATAAGCTCTAACATTCTTAGTGGTTAAGAAAGCTTGTGGATAAGCACTATCATTCTTAATGGTTAAGAAAGGTCAAAGAGGATAAGCACTATCATTCTTAGTGGTTAAGAAAGCCTTGAGAACCAATAGATAAGTTAAAAAGCATTTGAGAGCCTTATTCCTTAAGATTATGAAAATCGCATAGAGACCGTTTTATCGGGTAACAATGAACCTCCGGTTAAATAGCCTTTTTGGGTTGAATTCGAGCTCAGAACCTAATCAAACTTGACATATGTTATGTTTGGGATATTGTAAGGTTAAAATGGTCATTCACCATCAAAATTTACGTGGCTAAATAGGGTGAATTCCTTACTTAGTAAAATCTGGCCAGCTAAAATATCGGTTCGTACCTATCCTCAAAGAATGCTTCTTAGCATTTGCTTGAGTGTCGATCTCTTAAAGATCTTTGCATGCATGAAAGCCAACACATTAAGCTAACACCTCAAGCAAGAATCACCCAGAAACTCCAAGAAACCGACCTCACCCGGAAGAGGTTTCCCTCCCCTGGGGGTACCGCTTGATTGCAGTCTATAAAAGACTGTTTTGGTTTTTCGATTCTTTCTCTTAAAATTTCTTCTTCAACACCTACTTCTCTTTACATACAACTCTTCTAGACATAATTCCTTAGTGTTTCAAGCTTTTAGTAGAGTTTTCAAGCTTTGGGAAATTGTAGAAAACTTCATAGGAACATAAAGCAGATTCTTTGTAAGTACAACTTTGTATCTCTCTTGTACTTAGCTTATTATTTCATGTTCTAAAACTTGTGTAAACTAATTCCTAGCACTTTACATATTCAGGGAAGTTATAGGAAGGATAAACCACTTGGAATAAGGAGTTTGAGTTACATTAAGCAGCCTAAGTGAAGGTACACACTTAGTTTGGATTGTAACCTAGAGTTTTTCCTACCTATGGTTAAATGATTGTTTCTTTCTATTTTGAAGCATGATTATGAAATGAAATATCTTATGATATGCATATTAGTATGTGTGCTTTGAGTATATGACATGGATTTGGCATGCTATGGTTCACTTGAGATGTTTTACCTATCCTAAGTCGAGCTTAAACACTAAATTGCCATGTTTATGCTTCTAAATGGAATTTGTAAAGTATATGGAATTGTATGGTAATGAAACACTAAATGTATTGGTTTTAATCACGGAAGCGAGGCGTGAGCATACACCCGGGTTAGGGCGGGTATTCCCTAACTGTTACCCAACCAAGAGGGGGAAATCTTGGCGGAAGTGGGACATGTCCGGGTTAAGTCTTGCAAGCAGAACAGTAAAAGGTGGGGTGACGACCCTCAACAGTTTGCTACACTCGCGGTCATATCAAAAGATTAATCTTATGAAATCTCTAAGTAATTGAAGTGATTATGACTACTTGCTATTATGACTATGTGTTATCAATTAGTTTTCAAAATACACCTAAACTTGTATTTTCTATTATACAGTGTGTACTCAGCTTTGCTGATAGTGTTGTCATTTCTGTGGCCTGTCACTTGGTGGGTGGCAGAGTCAAACTTTGTTGCAGGATTGTGTTGGAAGCCAGAATCGAGTTGAGAGCAAAGTTATGATTCGAATTGTGTATTGTGGGTTAAATTCCGAGATTTAAGTTTGTATATAGAGGAGTTTATTTAGAATTACTTACAATATAGATTATTCTTTTGCCATGGAATTTGAGATTGAATGACTATGTAATTGAAGTCTTATATAAAGGATATTGTTTTGTGGGCCCATAACCCACAGGTCCAGGATCGTATATTTCAAGTTGTTTTCGCTGCGAATGTTATCTAATTCATAAGTGATTAGTATTATTTTGGTGCTAATTGAGATTTGTGATTCCTAAGCGAGTTAAGCTAGCAACTCGGGAATTGGGCTGTTACAGTATCACCATGGTAAGCCATTTTTGCAGAGCTTCAAGTAATTGATTATATTTGGAAAAAAAATTTCAAGAATAAGTCAACCTTTGGCCTGTCTTCTCAAGCTAAGTTAGTCTTTTGATGAACTCAGAATAAGCTAATCTTGTGGAGTTACCTACTTTAATTGAGTCAGAATACCTACGACCTAAAGAACAGGTCACCACCACCCGTGAACCCCAGCCCCACCCAAGAAACCCCAGCCCCACCTACCCGAAAACCCTCCACCACCCACGAAGCCCCAACCCCACCAATGAAAACTCTCCATTACCTATCCGAAAACCCACCCCACCCATGAAACCCTTCCAGCACCATGCACATTTCCTCCACCCACAGAACAGAGAGATAATGGGTTCTATCAATGATGGAAAAGGAATACAGTCCCCCTCCCCCAAATAGAGAATGATTTGTCGCACATATCTCCCGATGCTTCTACCAATGAAATCCGCAAAGCATATCGACACTGGGCTCAAGTTTATCATCCTGAAAGTACCAAGCTTCCATTATATATACTCTCTTTTTACTTTTTATTATTCAAGCAACAATCAATTCATTTTCATCACTTTCGCCTTATTTTATAGGAAAAATTGATAAGATCACAATCTCAATTATGGGCATTCTGCTATTTTCAGTCTTAGCTTTTGATTAATCCTCAGCTGTCCCAACTTTGAAGTATGTTTTACAAAAATAGTCCAAATTGATTGGTGACCTGTTTTACCGGTTAAATTTTTATCTTTTTTTTTACTTCCTCCGCCTCTTTCTATCTCCTCCCTTCCTCCCCCAACAACCCCTCCTTACTCTCCTGCCACTCCTTACTTCCCTCCCCTGCACCCGTTCTCTTCCCTACCACCTCTGCCTCTCTGGCACACACCACCACCACTGCCAACAATATTGTGGTGATGAAGAGTAGTAGTAATAATATTTCTCACACCGGTTCTCACGTATGTTATTTCTTCTCCTTCTCACTTTCCATTTCTTCATCGGTAATTCCCCTCTCTCACTCTCTTTCCTCTTTCCTCTTTCCTCTCTCTCTCCTTTTCCGGTAATTACCCTCTCTCACTCTCTCTCCCCTTTTTTTTTTCTCTCTGCCCTTTTGCATTGCTTAATTTGTTCATTTCTAATTAATTTTGCTTTGTTCGATTGTTTAGTTTGATTGTACGCTCAAATCAACTTCTATTCCCAGTGTAAATGTACTGTTTTTAGCTCAAACAGTGATTTTGGTTGATTAATTTTACCGTTATTTCCAATTTGTAGTTTTTGGACAGATTAATGTTGAAGTTTTTGTTTGATTGATGAAAATTAGATAGCTTTTTCATTTCAAATACAAAAGCCGAGTGTAGATTAAGAAAATGTACTGCTCTTAGTTCAAACAGTGATTGTAGTTCATCAAATGTTACTTTAATTTGTTGTCATTTTTTACTGAAATTTTCTGTTGTGGTTGGTTGGTGGAGGAGAGACAGGGAAAGAGGAAAAAGGTGGTAGAGAGAAGTGAGGTGAGGAGAGATAAAAGTGGTGGTGAAAGTGGTGGTTGTAGTGTGGTGGCATGGTGGTTATGGGGTAAGGAGGACAGAGAAGGGGAGTGGTTTGAATGAGGGACGATTAAAGAATGGATGTTGGTTGAGGTGGGGTGGCTAGAATGGTGGGGTTGATGGTGGGAGTGGTTTTACCTATTGTAGCAGGTTATTAATTAACTTGCTGGGATTAGTTTTGTAAAACATACCTCAAAGTTGATTGAGGATTAATCAAAAGTTGTGACTAGAATTGGCAGAACACCCACAGTTGGAACTATTTTTGTCAATTTTTCCTATTTTATTTATATGTATTTATTTTCTTCCTCCATTCTTCAATATCTTCCCTGTCTTGCTTACTTTGCTGCATAGTTCCACTTTCGATTATTGACTTCTTCATATATTTAGTTTTGCGGAGATTGATTTTACTGGGCATTCACATGTTTTGCTTTGCATATACCACAATTAACTTGGGAATATCTGAGAAAGTCAAGAGAACAACCAAGAATGACATTCGTCTGGTAAAAATGCCATTTGTTGTTGGATGGAATCTTAAATGAACCAAAGAAGTTTAATGCTTTCAGTTTCAATATCAATTTGAATTTGAATTTGAATTTGAATTTTATTTTATTTATCAACCTTATCACATTTCATTGTTGTTTTAACTGAACCAAACTTGTGACTTGTTATGATGTTGTCTAATAGTCAAGTGGAGGAGAGAGTAAGAAGTGGTGGAGGAGGGAGGAGAGAGAAAGCAATGGTGGAGGAGGGAGGAAAGAGGCAGTGAAGGAGGGAGGGAAGAGAAAGTATGGAGGAGTGAAGAGAGATAAGTTTTTTTAAAAAAATAATAATAAATAAATAAGACCAGTAAGAAAGAAACACATGTCATCTTTAACCTATTAAACAGATTAACAACCAGTCAACATCTAATCTGAGATGGTACACCCATAAGTTTCGCTTATTTTAAGTTAATCAAAAGGCTAACTTATTTTGAGCAGACCACCCAAAGGTTGGCTTATTCTTGATAATTTTTTCTTATATTTGTAAGTAAAAATAGCAAAATTTAAGGTTCATTTGAGCAAGGAAGAAAAATGAAAATGGGAAATAATAAGGGTTAGTGTGAATGTGAAAATCAAAGGAGAGAGAGTGGAGTAGAAGAAACGAGGTTCTGGTTAAGTCTCGACGACGAGGAAGACAGCGGCCAAACCGTCTGCTTTGCCCTTCGTTGTTATACAATAAGTTTATGGTGTAACAGTTACACCCAAGAATTTCTGATAATTTTTAGATAATCTATTATACATTTAGATGTGTCTTACGATTAACCCTCTTTTTGTAACAAAAATCAAATTCAATCTTCTCTATCCCAATTACATTATACTTCCTCCGTTTCAAATTAGGTGACACGTTTTGACTTTTGCACTATCCACACACTCTCCTTTGACCGTGTTTTTGTGATTTATAGTCATGTGGGATCTTGTTAGATTCGTCTCGATATATACTTTTAAAATATCAACTTTTTATAATTTTTACATTATATTAATAGTTATATTTATGCTTTGACAAACGTGACCTGAAAAGTGTGTCCAGTAGTTTGAAACAGAGGAAGTATCAAACTATCATATAGTATTAATAAATTGTATTATATCAAATCAACTAATTCAATCTACTATTCCCACATCGAGAATTTTTCATTTTCCTATTGAAGTCATATTGTTGTTGAATATATCAAATGTCCATGTCTTACAAGTTTCAATAATACTACAAAACCTAATCTCCACGCTTTTTCTCTCTTTCTAAAAAGCTCCCCAAACCCTAGGCTTATTCCCCTCTCGCGCCTCCCCTTGACGAACCCCTGAAGCTCACCGGTGGCCTGCGCTACCTGTCGCTGGCGAGCTTCCGCTCTTACTTTAGCCTCCCATACGCATGCACTCCACTAAGCTTCCCCTTCACTTTCGGCGCCAGCGGCTGGGAAGACAGTTCCCTCACCGTCGACCGACCATCTTCCATTGTCGCCGCTTACTTTGCCGCTTCTTCTTGGTGCTGGAACACGCTACAGTCGGCTCTAAGAATAGTACAATTCCAAGTCTGAATTTATTGGACTTTCTTACTAGCTTCTGTTTCTCTAAATGGCCAAAGAGAAGCTTTAAGTGCTGTTTTATCTTATTTGGTTATGCATTTTGGTTATTCTTTAGTTTCTTTATAGTGGTTTAGTGAGTTTTGAGGGAGGTTTCCTCACATTGCTTGGTTTGTTTAGCTCTAGTTTAGCATCCACATTACTCCAATGGTGCTATTGGACGGTATAATGATTGAACCTAGTTTAGCATCAATCTTAGTGCACCATCTAGAATTTTTGGATAAAGAGGACAAAGTAATTTAAGATTTGATTGAAAAAATTGTTGGCCCTAATGAGGCAATTGAATATGTAAATTCAATATAAGAGAAAGGAAATTCTCTTTTTAGTTTGAGTAAGTTTAGAAAAGCTTATGATAAATATCGCAATGCTATCAAATGCCTTTGTGTTACCCTTACTGTCATTTGGTGATGATGATAATTCTGCTCCTACTATCGTTTCTAAGCTTATGGAGCTAGTTGTTTCTTTGCAATTGAATATTGCTGCTTGTGAAATCAAACTTAATCAGTTTAAGGAAGTTGTTGTTTTGTGTTCTTTGGTGTTGGGAGTTAACATGAGGAATGTTAAAGCCCTTTTTAGAAGAGGTTTGGCTCTTATAAAAGTTGGAAGTTTAATTTGGGGAAGGGTTATGATGACTTAAGGGCAGTCATAGTAGTAGAACCAAAAAATAAGGCAATTGCTCGGGAGATTGCCATTCTTGAGGGTGTCCTTTCTCCAGTTCATAGTGTTGTTGATGCTCAGTCATGTACAGGTCAAGCTCCATAGTAGGGAGCTATGAATATTCATTGTCGGTTTTGAAGGTTCGCACCTTCAATTCAAAAACTAAAATCTCAATGGAGGCCCCCCGCAACTTGAAGTTGAGGACAGTGTAGGTCTCTAATCCGGCTCTGAATGTGACTGAGGGCCTTGTGGATGATGCCTCAAAGAAGCCATCGAGTCTGAAGGAGGAACTCGAACCGCTAAGGCTCTTCAGGAGATGCAAAATATCGAGTTAAGTATGGATACCTCCACTAACACAATTTCGAATGCAGATGTTCTAATGCAGGACAAAATTAACATTTCGGACAGTCCACTCAAAGAAGAAGAAGAAAGGCCAGTTGTTATGAGCACAAAGGGCAAGAGCTCGTAGTAAGGAGAAGACGACCGCTTGGACGAGTCGATGTCATACCCATATCACGTTCCAAAAGAAGGTTCATGAAGAGCATACACAAATATGACATCCCTCTAGTAGGATCCAAGCGAAGAAGTAATAATCCACAATCGTCATACCTCTCTTATCATATTAGGAAGAAACATTTTAATTTAGTTTGCTCTTGTTTTAATGACTGTCTTTGCAGGATTCGTGGTCAAATCAAGGATTCCCCAAACCTAGCAAGTGGTGCTAGCATCAGTGGGTCCTAAGTGTGTATCTGTTTCTTTTCTTTTATGCAAATTTTCCCAATGTAAAAAAAAAAAACAAGTTAAAGTGCTACAATACCACAATAACAATGAAACTTTAGAGGTGAAAAATTTAGTATTCTTTTTTATGATACTATAATATTAAATGGGACATATAGATATATAGCTAAAAGATAATTTATCCGTCCACTAGAGAATTGTCATGTTGTTTTTTTTGCTCTAAAAAGGATGTGAAACTCTTGTTCACCGATTGAAGAGGTGGACGATGTTTGGCTTGAACCTTGAAGGCAGGATTGTGATTTGTGAAAATTTTCACGCGCAAGCTCCTACAAGGGAGTGCCCTTGGAACACATCGTGGAATTCGATTTTTCGTCATGGTAAAAATGTTCGCAAAGCGACAAGAAATAAGCAACACTACAGTTGCATGCCGGTACAAGAACTCCTTCAACGGTCGCATGGCCTTGTAAGTATCCAAGGTTTTTGATGTGGTTTTGCAAGTTTTGTCGTTTATTGCTTGTTTGCTACCAAGTTCATGTATCGTAGACGATTTAGGTTTTTCGTGTTCTATTTCCTATTGTATTATGAATGATTTACAAATTTGTGTCATATTGGATTATAGATCTTGTTAGAGGTTAGTATTAAGTCTTTCCTATAGAAAAGGGTTTTCATGAATCCTCTATATATAGGGGATTTAGGGTCATTGTTTGTTGGTACAACAACAGGTGAGAGATGCACACTCTTAGGAGATTTTGAAGTGTTCTTGAGAAAGTGTTGCAATTCACAAATGTAATTGTCAGGAGGGCCATTTGTATCCGTTGATGAATTGATTAGTATATCGGTGGTTCTTTTTCCCTGTTTGTTAGTGAAAGGTACTTCTAACGTATGTAATTTGTTATTATCTTTAATTTTCACACTTTAGATCTATCATATCTTGATTGTGATTCCTCTCATATCCTTTCATCATAAGTTATATGAGGCATCTAAGCCTTTGCCTTGGGTGTACCTATTTCTAGGTACCCTTGAGTGTATAAATGTAGAAACTTGTAATGTACTCTCTTCGTTCCTCATATGATTGTCTATCTTTAAGTTTTCAAGACGCATTTGATGGTCAATGTTAGTTATACACTTAATAAACGTGAAAGTCAAATGTTGTAACTAAAAAAAGGAAGTATTATTTTCTTGATGGGTGCATTACTAATAATTCAAATAATAATTCTTTATTATTAAAGTAATCTCAAGATTTTTGATCTAAGGAAGCTAATCCATGACCTTACAATTAATCAAATAGATATAAATTATTGAATAAAATTATAAGAAAATGCAAGTGCAAATTTAGTGATAAAGTCCACAATCAATGATACTTCCACAAAATTATGACAAAATGCTCCCAACTTCTTCACCTGAAACATAAACAAATAAAAGAATGAGTTGAAACTCACAATCCCAGTTGTGGATGTTGAATACTACTATAAATTATAATCATGACTTTCTCCTTACAAACTGTATAGTAGTATAATGGGACGGGGAGCTTGGATAGGCATTTCATTGTTTGGAGTCCAAAGATCCAAGTAATATATTAGATTTGAGTATCAAAGTAAATGTAAGTTAGTACCAAATCACTGTAAAGTTAGTATGAAAATAGTCACTGTGATACTAATATCAAAGTAACTCTTACTTGGTACCAAAGTGTAACTTACACTTTGGTACCAACTTACACTTTACTTTGGTATTTTCAGCTTATAAATTACTAAAATATCTCTGTTTTTGGACTCCAACAATGAGACGCCAACACTTTCTCTCGGACAAGTAATAAAGAAAAATTGGCTCAAAAAAAGTTGTCCCACCAATAGGTTTCCCATTTTCTATTTATGGTTGTCTCATATACATTTTTCATTTCCTTATTGGTCCACTCTGAAAATATTGTTTACCTTTCATTTTTTTATTATTTTACTCACTTTTCCATAAATCAATCATACATCATACCCACTTACATTCGCTCTCCTCAATAGAGTTTTCATGAATAGTGTACCAATTCTAATTTTTATTCTAATTTTATGCAACTAAGGGCCCATCTAGAACATCTCCTTAGTACTTGTGCCTAGAAGAAATGAAAAACCTATTTGAGGACGGGTGGAGTGATAAATAACATAGGTTGAAGATGGAAATCTGACCATAAAAAAAGAGAAGAAAATATAATGCTTTCTGTTCTTTTTTAAGTATGAGGCCAAAAATTAGCCATATAAGTTATAACATTAATCACTTGTATACTTCTATATTGGTAAGCTATAGGGAAAACTGAAAACATTTGCAAGTCAAATATTCAAAGTCTAGATGACTTGCCAGCAATGTCAATGACAAAGCGATAGCGAACATCATTATTAGCAAGACGTTGGAGAGCTTCGTTAATTTTATCAGGGGTGACCATCTCAATGTCACAAGTAATGTTGTGCTTCCCACACATATCCATCATTTCCTGTGTCTCTATCATCCCTCCTGTCATGCTCCCTTTCACTGTTCTTTTACCTGCATATCATTTGTACAGCAAATATTGAACTCTTTAGAAAAAATTCCTTTGTTTTTTTCCGTTAGGTTAGCAGATGTGCGAAAAAAATAATAGTCAAAATGGAACATCTAATTAAAAACGTAGAGAGTAGCTAATATACTTCTAGCTGAGAGGGAGAGCGATGCGAATGGACATTACCAAAAATGAGAGGGAAGGAAGGCAAGCCCATGGGCTTGTCAGGGGCGCCCACAATATGAAGTGTTCCCTGGACTTTCAGCAACTCTAGATATGGTCCAAGAGAGTGATAGGCTGATACTGTGTCCAATATGTAATCCAGGCTCCTTTGTTTTTCCTATCAAGATCCCACATCAATATTGTTACAAGGACTAGCATTGTGTATCTAAATGAGTGTTCCATGCCCGAAATTACTCTTCAATATATCAATTTTTTTTATAAATGACTGCATTGGAAATATAAATAGGAGTCTTATCTATTTTAATATATTAAATCACAAGTCACTAAAGTGAGTTTCCCTTCAAAATTTCCTCCTAAATAAGCTTATTTCTATCTTTAAGTCCCTCCTAAGTACATCAAATTTTGATAATGATAACATTAGACATATAGTAGTATCCTATTAGACAATGATTAATACATACTTGCAATTAAAAAAATCCATTTTTTTTTCACATCAAGTTCAAAAATCGAGCATCGTTCATGTATTACCTAGTTTCAGGTCAACATATCTAATAGGCGTATATTTCCTTAGTTTTAGGAAATATCTTTGTGATACATATCTTTTGTATATTTGTTAACTTTGTGATTATCTTATATTTTAGGGTTGTATTTATATTCTTTTGACTCTGAATGAAAGGCTAAGCCGTTTTCCCTATTCTATTGTTCTCTCTGAACTTTAACATGGTATCAGAGCCAGCTATTCGCAACAATCTTCGTGCCAAGAACAAGTTGGGGTTCATAGACGGCACTATCGCTGTCCCGAACGCCACATCTCCTGATCTTCCTCAATGGGGTATTGTAAACTCTATGCTTGTTGCTTGGATTTTTAATACTTTAGACGTTTCTGTACGTTCTACTATGCGTTTTCCTGAAAATGTAAAATCTTTATGGGATGATTTACGGGATCGGTATTCTCTTGGTAATGGTCCACGTATTCTTGAATTAAAAAATAAAATACGTGATTGTCGTCAACTTGGCCGCCCTGTGGCTGTATTTTTTGGTGAATTACGTCAATTGCAGGATGAACTCTTGAGTTATTGTAAGCTTCCTGTTTGTACTTGTTTCTGTCGCCTCGAGTACATTCGTTTTGTGAAACCGACCATCTTCACCAATTTTGTCTCGGTTTAGATCCAAAAAAATTTGGCACACTTGTTTCGGGTTTGTTAATGCAGGACCCCTTGCCATCTTTGAATGTGGCTTATGCCAAAATCATTTCTGATGAGAGGAAACAGTTGGTTTCCGAAGGCCAGGAACCTTCTCGTGCTGACGCTGTTGGGTTCGGGCGTCGTGTCCAAGTCCGCCCTCCCCGCCGGCGATGAGCGCGTCTCGTAGTCACCGTGGGTCGACCCGGTCATCTAAAGGAGCGTTGTTTTCAGCTTCATGGGTTTCCGGACAGACGTGGGGGGTCGCGGGAAAGGGCAGCGTGGTGGTGGTCGTGGCTCCGCTCGTGGGGCGTTTGCTGCTAACGCTGGTACATCAGTCCGTGGTAACTCAAGTTCGACTGATTTGGGTGATATTGATCGCCGTAGCACCCCGACTCTTACTGATGATCAATGGCAGCAACTCATGTCTGCTCTTAAGGGTTCCACTGGTTCATCAAATGAAAAATTAAGTGGTATGTATGATGCTAATGCTTGGCTTATTGATTCCGGTGCTTCGAATCATATGTCTGGTAATCTTAATTTGTTTACTAATCTCCGTACTATTTCTTCTACGGTTGGTTTGCCTAATGGTAAGAGTACTGTTGCTACTAAGGAGGGCACTATTATTTTGAGTGATGGCTTAATTCTTGAACATGTTCTCTATGTTCCCGCTCTTACATATAGTTTGTTGTCTGTTTCTCAACTATTGGAGCAACAACAGTATGTTATTTTCTTCACTAATAAGCTATGTATTATACAGGACCTCACTTTGAAGAACCTGATTGGAGCGGGAGTGCAGTGTGACGGGGTCTATGTTTTCAAGCCAGTGCGAGTTCGTTCTTTTCAAGCTAATAAAGTGACTAAGGTGGATGATGCAAGTTTGTTGTGGCATCGTCGTCTAGGTCATCCTTCTCTTAAAGTTATTTCTTTGTTGCCTGGAGTAGTTGGTGGTAGTCATTTACAGTGTCCTCTGGATTGTACTATTTGTTTTATGGGTAAACAACCCCGAAACTCATTCCCGTTAAGTTCGAATAAAGCTGTTGATGTTTTTGATTTAATCCATTGTGATATCTGGGGTCCCAATAAACTTCCATCTTCTTCCCATGCTCGATTTTTCTTAACTATTGTTGATGATTGTTCTCGTGCTACCTGGTTATTTTTAATGACTCATAAATCTGAGGTCTCTCAACTTGTTCAAAAATTTTATGCCATGGTGAAGACTCAGTTCAATAAGAAACTCAAAGTGTTGCGTAGTGATAATGGACAAGAATTTTTCAGTTTAAAAGGTTTTTTTGCTAAAAAAGGGATTCTCCATCAAACTAGTTGTGTTGATACGGCTCAACAGAATGGTCGTGTGGAACGTAAGCATCGTCATCTTCTTAACGTGGCGCGTGCTTTGCGTTTCCAAGCTCGTTTGCCGAAGATTTTTTGGGGGGAATGTGTTATGGCCGCTGCGCATCTTATTAATCTTACACCTACGCCTGTTTTACATGGAAAAAGTCCGTATGAGTGCTTGTATGGTGTTCCTCCTGTTTATGATAGCATTCGAGTGTTTGGGTGCCTTTGTTATGCTACTAATAGGCCTCGTATCAAGGATAAATTTGATTCCAAGTCTAGGCGTTGTATCTTTGTTGGTTATCCGTTTGGTAAAAAAGGTTGGCGTTTGTATGACTTGGAGACACGTGAATTTTTTATAAGTCGTGATGTGCAATTTTTTGAGGCTGTTTTCCCTACTTTGATTCCTTAACTACCGCTGATCGGCACAATGGGATGCCTATATTTCTCAATCCTCGGCTTGGGATGATGCTATTGATGTTGGGTCTCATGATGGGGGGTTTTTCGAGCGCCTGAGGCTGCTACGGAAGCTCCCGCAGCCAGCACACCTCCTCCCCCACCTCGTGTGCCTGCGCCCGCAGCTAGTGCTGCTCCTTGCACTCCACCTGCTGTCCACCCGCAGGGAGATCCCGTGCCCGCAGGTTTGGGTGCGCAGGGGGTGCCTCTTGCTCTCGAGGGAGGTAGTGATTTTCCTTCCGTTGTGCGCATAGGCGAGGTTCTTTGTGATACAACGACCCCCCTACAGTTGAGGGGGAGTTCATCTCGGTCTACGGACATAGTTGGTGACAATGATGAAGTCTTGGGTCGTGGACACCGGGTTAAAATTCCATCTTCCAAGCTTCGTGGTTTTGTGACAAATACTATTATTCAAAAAAACATAGCTCCTGCACCTTCCACTGCTCTTCCGCCCTTGTCTCGTTCTTCAGGTAAGCCCTTTGATCTAGCTTGTTGTGTTGATTATAATAATTTTTCTGCCAAACATCGTCATTTTCTGGCAGCTGTAACAAAAGGTGCAGAACCTACCTCTTATAAAGAAGTTGCTTCTCATCCTGGTTGGCGTAAGGCTATGAAAGATGAAATTGATGCTTTGGAGCGAAATGGCACGTGGACATTGGAAGATCTACCCTCTGGTAAGCGTGCTATTAGTAGTGGTTGGGTGTATAAAATTAAATACACATCTACTGGTGAGATTGAACGTCTTAAGGGACGTCTTGTTGTGCACGGTAATCGGCAAGTTGCCGGTATTGATTATAATGAAACTTTCGCGCCTGTAGCGAAAATGGGTAATGTTCGTACTCTCCTTGCTGTTGCAGCTATTAAGAATTGGGAACTCCATCAGATGGATGTTCACAATGCTTTTCTTCATGGTGAGTTATCTGAGGAGGTTTATATGAAACTTCCACCTGGCTATACTTGTTCTCAACTAGGCAAAGTTTGTCGGCTTCGTAAATCTTTGTATGGATTAAAGCAGGCTCCCAGGCAATGGTTTGCCAAGTTATCTGCTGCTTTAAAAGCTTATGGTTTTACTCAGTCTTATGCTGATTATTCGTTGTTCAGTCATATTCAGGGCGATATTTCTCTTCATGTTTTAGTCTATGTGGATGATTTGATTGTTGCTGGCTCATCCTCCGCTGTTATCTCCCGCTTCAAACATTATCTAAGTTCTTGTTTTCATATGAAAGATTTGGGTCTTCTGAAGTACTTCTTGGGTATTGAAGTTGCTCGCAGTCCAGATGGTATTTTCTTGTCTCAACGCAAATATGCGTTGGATGTTTTGTCCGAAGCCGGTATGTTAGGGCCGCAAGCCAATCGACACTCCTATGGAACAAAATCATCGTCTTGCTCTTGTCAAAGGTGCGCCTATGAATGACCCAGATGCCTATCGTAGACTTGTGGGTCGATTGGTATATCTTTCTGTCACTCGCCCGGAGCTGAGTTATGCCGTTCATACTCTGGCACAGTTTCTCAGCGATCCACAGATTCCTCACTGGGATGCTGCTGTTCGTGTCTTGCGTTATCTTAAGGGCAGCCCTGGTCAAGGTATTTTGTTGCATTCAAAAAATACTTTGTCTTTGTCCGCTTTTTGTGATAGTGATTGGGCTGCTTGCCCTACTACACGGAGATCGTTGTCTGGTTATTTGGTGTTTTTGGGTTGCTCTCTTGTCTCTTGGAAAACAAAGAAGCAACCCCATCGTTTCTAGATCTTCGCAGGAGGCCGAATATCGTTCCATGGCCGTTACTACTTGTGAATTAAAATGGTTGAAATATTTATTAGCCTCTCTTGGCGTTCAACATTCTTCCCGCCATGCGTTTGTTCCGTGATAGTCGAGCCGCGCTTCATATTGCTAAAAATCCTGTTTTTCATGATCGTACTAAACACATTGAAGCTGATTGTCATTTTGTTCGAGATGAGTTGTTGGCTGGAACTCTTTCTACTGCATATGTTCCTACTGGTCATCAGTTAGCTGATATTCTCACAAAGGCGCTTGGTAGACGGCATAGCTCGCTTTTCTTCGCAAGTGCGCATTCGCGATTTACACGCTCCAACTCGAGGACAGAACAGGCGTATATTTCCTTAGTTTTAGGAAATATCTTTGTGATACATATCTTTTGTATATTTGTTAACTTTGTGATTATCTTATATTTTAGGGTTGTATTTATATTCTTTTGACTCTGAATGAAAGGCTAAGCCGTTTTCCCTATTCTATTGTTCTCTCTGAACTTTAACAATATCCATGGTCTCCTCACAGTTTTAGGCACTTTTAAGCCGATAATAGAAGAGTGCAGACGCAAAAAGAATACCTTCATTTGTTTTGGGTCAGTGCTCACAATGAAGTCATCAGCACCAAGTCGTTGCCTGGCCTCTGTTTCTTTGGAAGGGGAGGTGCTGATGATGGTGACATGGTGCCCGAACGCCTTACCAAACTTCACGGCGACATGGCCTAATCCACCAAGCCCGATGATCCCAATTTTTTTTGGGACTCCCTGATGATTCTAGCAGATTGCTGTCTTTCATGGGGCTGTATACTGTGATCCCAGCACACAGCAATGGTGCTGCAGCATCCATTGGTAAGCCTTCCGGTACACGCACTACATACCTATGATCACACCATTCAATTGGGAGTCAATTCAAAGAGTTGAAAATATTTGCAACATGATTGTTTGTTGATGCGACGTGATTCATCGATTATACTATATATTGGTTGGGAACTGATTAAAATTATTAAGGCTGTAATGGTCGAGAATTCGAGTTACTGCTAATGCATATATGTGGATACTAACTAGTACGAATATGGCCTGGTTAATTTATGGATAATGAATAAACAGGGTAAGTCATTCTCTCGCAACATCATGTGAGTTCATGATAAAGCATACTATTAATTAAGAAGCTCATTTAACGGGAATTTATCTATTTAGCCAGAATAGTGACATACTTCTATAGTTCTATATCTATTACTCTAGAATTTTCTAAACACGAAAATGTTACCATTATTTAGAATAGAGGAAGTACTATTTTTTATACCTCTGATCAGCAACCAACATTTTGGAGTATCCTCCATATGTGATGCTACCATCCCAAAAAAATTCCATTGTAAGTGAACTGAATCTGATCACAGTAATTCTCCTCAGAATTCTTGCAATATTCACACTCCAAACACGAAGCAGCTAGACAACCCACCCCTACTTTGTCTCCCTCCTTGAACCTGGTCACATCCTTCCCTACCTTTGTAATGATTCCCGTAATTTCATGCCTATTAACAAAAACAATGTAAGGAATTATTAACAAGATAATCAACATACATAACTTAATTACCTGCTTTTAAACAAATTGAAAATGAGAAAAATAAAAATGAAAGAGAGATTTATTTACCCAGGCACACAAGGGTACATGGTGATTCCCCAATCATTTCTAACATGGTGGAGATCAGTGTGGCACATCCCGCAGTACATAACTTTGATCGTCACGTCATTCACTCCGTTTTCTCTAATAAAAAAACCATAGGTTATACTTTATAGTGACCAATTATAGTGTACGAGATCATCTTGATTTGAGAAGATCATGAAACAAGATACATCTCTCTAGCTATATCAATTTAACAAAATATTTTGATATATAGACAGAATTCGATTTCATATAACTCGTATACTATCGTGTAATTATTTACTATCTAGCTTCCTCAACTTTAGTAACATAGAATAAGGTGATATACTAGTTTAATAATTTGCTATTAAACTTTCTTAGAGCATGTACCATTTTACGGATAATTTTTAGTAATATGCTTTCGTGTTTATATGGATCTCCTAGAAATCCCTAATTATAGGAGGATCACACAATATAACATGTAAAAAAAACATAATTTTGTCAAAATAATGCATATTTCCTAATTAATGTAACATTTGAAAATAGCTAACAAGGTTTAAAAGTCGAGTCTATTCATTATACACCCGGGTGTACCATGCACATGGTACACCCAATACTACTTTTTGTTCATTTGCTCATTTCAAACTCTCCTTTTTATTACACTTTGCTCATTTGGCTGATTTTAAATGAGCAATGAGCAAAAAAAATAATATGGACATACCATGTTCCCCGTACACATTGGTGTATGATAAAATTTGTACCAAAAATCTTGTCAGAAAAAAAGTCCAAAAGTAAGCTAAAACTTTTTAACATGGTATTTATCCACTCTCTGACTCTTAAGTGGTCATAAATTTTTCAGATCTATTAAAGTGTATAAATGACTCAAGTGACTAAATCTATTATGTATCACACTCGTACTTTATTTTAGAGTGCTTTATTTCTTTCTTAATAGAGTTATTAGCTTATCTAGAAAAAAGAAGAAAAATAAAGGAGAGAAAGAAAGCTAGAGTAATACCTTCTTTTGAAGACGTAAGGAGTCATCTTTCCGGAGGAATCATGAGCTGCCCATCCTGAAACAGTTTGGGTGTGGTTAGGAGTTGTTTGAGCCATATGTGTTGCTCTATAAGTTGGTAATGTGAGTGTTTTTGCTTCTTTTTTGGCTTTTGAAATTGAAATGGAAATAAGTTTGTGCTACTTCAAGGGTGAAGTGACTTGACTTTATAGTTGGAGAACCTGGACCAATGCATGGTTGATTTTTTATTTGGGCAAGGAAAAAGTTGTTAAATGTTTAAGTAAATTCACGGAAATAGTCCCATAATAATTTAAAAGAAAAGAAATTCACGGAAATAGAGACTGAAAATTCCTTGAAATTTATTTTGACAGGAGAAAATTCCTTGATATAATTAGTACTATTGTAATATTTGTATGGGGGTAGTTGGTTGTTGCGAAAAGGTTTTTGTAGTAGTAAGCAATTTCCATGAAATTTATTAATCGCACATTGAGGGAACCTTTCCAACGCCCTACTTATTGGAGAATATATTATTAGTTATTTACTATTTAGGAAAATTATTGGAATGTCTAAAATATAGCCTTGATTTGGTTTTATCAAATTCTTATGATAGGATTCACTTGCCTTGATTTTGGTCTTATTATATTCTTATGAGTTGATTAACACCTTGATTTATGGCTATGCTTTAAAATTCGAAAATGTGCTTTTATAAAGATTCGATCCCACGATTTCAAACTTATATATTAAAAGCTTTTAACCAATAACCATTAAGGCCCTATATTTTTGGTCATAGTTTCGGTTCGGCTCACTTTATTTCAATTCAAGTGATCGGTCTAGATAGCTTTTAGTCGTAGCTCGGTCACCACCTCAATTCAAAAATAAGCCTAAACCAAATAATATTTAAGATTATTATATTAAAGAAAATATTAATAAACGAAAAAATATAATTACTTGAGACATATCCTAAGCTTAAAAAAGTATAGTTGTGAACTTAGTTAATGAAATAAACAAGTCAACTTTCTCAAAACCCAACTCTCTGCCTCACCTTTCTAGTTTCTATAGTCGAAGTGTAGTTAGGAAAAAATATTGTCATTTAGTTTTTCTTTTTTGACGGATTTGTCATTTATTATCACATCAAAATGTGAAATGGTCCTTCACCTACTCACTTGTTCAGACAGTTGGAAGGATAAAAAAGCCCTTAGTTTCTTAAAGGCTTTCAACCACTCAGAATATTGAATGGTCTAGTGGATTTCTTGTTCGTTTCTGTGGTCAATTGACTGACTAGTAAGGTAGGACTCGACTTAAGCTGACCCTCCTGTCAAAAAAAACTAAGCTGACCCTCACTAATTCTTTTTTTCTTCTCTTGTTTATACAGAAATTCTTGTTGAGGAGATAACAGATGTACGGAAGTTTCTGCTAAATTTACTACAAGACTATAAGACTAATAAGATCATTTATATAACTAAGCTTACTTGGTGCAGGTGGTGGGGAACTCACCTTGTAAATTTAAGGTCATAAGTTTAAACCCCACTATCTACTTATGCTTGGGAGTAGGAATGCCCTTATATCCCCCCTACTCTCAAGCGTTGACCTATGTAGATGGGCTGGCTGACCTGCGAGATGTGCTGATCCAGTAGGATCCTTCTTCTTACTAAGGGGTTTCCAGTGGGGGCCCCAACAAAAAATAAGATCATTTATATGAAAGGTGTCATTAGCTAGTCATTTCAACATGCTTCCAAATACTAACTTGGGAGGTTATCTCCGCATTTACTTTAGTTCATACTATCCTACTAAAGATGATTTCAGTACAATTTGCAAAAAAACGGAACAACGAATTAGTAATCACTCGGAATCACACTTCCCCTCAAAAGCCATACTCTTATATAGACTAATCTTGAAGCTCTCCCATCTTATGTTTGCTCCTCAACATTACTACCATCCAAATTAGCAAAATCTCTTGACACTCTACATTGGCAATTCTTGTGGAGACAACAAAAAGATAAAAATGCCATACTCTTATATAGACTAATCTTGAAGCTCTCCCATCTTATGTTTGCTCCTCAACAATACTACCATCCAAATTAGCGAAATCTCTTGACACTCTATATTGGCAATTCTTGTGGAGACAACAAAAAGATAAAAATGCCACACCCCTGATTGATTGGGATACAATTTGTCAACCAAAAGACCAAGGTGGCTTGGGACTCAGAAAAACACTACCTTTAAATAAGGCCTTCCTATCTAAGCTAGGTTGGAAGATTCTCACCGACCAAAACAATCTCTGGTCAAAAATTATCTGTGCCAAATATCTCCAACCATCTACTTTTTCGAATGCTCCTCTAAACATAGTCATTCCACTATCTGGAAACACGTTCTAGCTCAAAGACATATCATTTGTAAGGGTATCCGTTGGAAAATAGGTAATGGTCAAGACATTTTCTTTTGGATTGACAATTGAGTTTCACATCAACCTCTATTGATCTTGTTAATCCTGCTCCAAACTCCGTTGACATTGATCTTAAACTTTATGCATTCATCCTCCCCAACAAATTAAATCATGGGACCTTCAAAATCTCCATCTTCATTTGCCATCTCATTTGATCAACCTTATCAAAGGTATCGCACTTCCTCAAATTGATCTCAAAGACTCTCCTGTCTGGGGTCTTACTCCACATGGGGACTTTTTTGTTAAATAAGCCATTTGGCTCGCTCACGAGCTCCCACCCAGAGGGCCAAAATGGCCTTTCTCTTGGATTTGGAAGTTAGATGTTCCTCCCAAACTAAGCATATTCCTTTGGCAATTATGCCACGAAAGTATCGAAGTTCACTACATTCTCCATAAAAGATACATAATAGCCCTAGACACATGTCCAATTAGTCATGGACCTCCAGAAACTATAGACCACCTTTTCCTCCAATGTCTTAGCCTTTCTATTCTATGGATTCTCCCCATAACTACCGCTTGGCTACGTCTTAACTTCCCATCACAGAGCCTGCTACCTTCCTTACAACATTTAAAACCTAAGAAATCTTTGTTAACAAAGCTCACATTTCTTCTTTTGAGCATTTGAAAAGAACGGAATATCATTATCTTCCAACAATAAAAACCGAACCCCTACCGCATTCTTCACAAAGCAAAATTTCTTCACTCCGAATGGTTTCTCCATACTACCGTTGATAATTGCCTTTCCGTAGGAACCCCTTACTTTACTGCTCATATCCCCAATACTATTCCACCCCGTCTGGTCGCTTGGGAGCCTCATCCTTCTTTTTCTTTCAAGCTCAACTTTGACGGCTCGGTCCGGTCGTCTTCAGTCGTTGCTGATATTATCATCCGGGATCATCATGGTAAATCTTTACAAGTAGTTTCCTTCAATCAGGCTTCCACTCAAGTACACATAGCCAAAGTAATAGCTCTCCAACAAGGCATCCTCCAAGCCCGTGAACTCAGCATAACCAACCTCAACATTGAAGGTGATAATCTCCTAGTCGTCAATTGTATTAAGCAGCTCTGGTTCCCCCCCCCCCTCCCCGTGGCTAATTGCTCCTATTATACAAGACATTCAACCTCTTCTGCGTCATTTTGAGATATGGACAATCCGACATATCTACAGGGAAGCTTATAAAGCAGTCGGTTGGATAGCCAATATGGGTCACTTAATAACCTCTACTATGTATTTAGATACTACTATTTCTCCTGTCTTACAGACTATTATTGTAAATGATGAATTAGGTGTTCCCCTCGTACGGAGGGGCTCCTAATTCCCTTTATTATTTTTCCTTACCTTATAAAAAAAGATCATTTATATTGGGAAAAATAAACATGAATAATCTCTTGACCATCTTCCCAAAATATTCTCAATTTTAATTTTAGAATAATTTCAACTATTACCCTAACCTTTCCAAAACAGTCCCAGGTAATTTATAACATGTTAAAACAAATTGATTTTTTTAATTTGCTATTATTTATCATTTTTTTCTATTAGAATAATTGATTTAACTTTTATTTCATTACAAAAATTAATTTAATAATTCTTAGTTGGAAAAATATTTTTTTTCCCGTTTGTAAGTCTAGCCTTTCATCTTATTCAAAGCACGTATTTTGTTAATGGCGTTTTGGACCTTCTTTATGACCTTTTTTGGGAAAGCGGATGCTATCGATCGGATAATAGACACATTAAGCATCTCCCTTTTGAGAACCGAGATCCTCCTTGGTTATGTTGAAAAGGGTTAAAATCCCACTCATTGGGTGTATTTATTACACCCGGAATAAAGGAGTTTCTCAGCAGCTTCAAAAAAATTGTCAGACTCATGGCCGCTCATTGAAATGGTCACGGGCCCCCTCCAACATTTCACCTAATTGATCATCACTAAACTCTTCATTCTCAATGTCAATATTATCTCCGTAGTTATTCTCTTCATCACCTACTACATCATCACCTTCAATTCTAACAGGATCTTTAATCACAACTTCATCCTCAACCCCAAGGTCCCCAACATTCGGCATATCAATCTCTAATGCCATACTAGTGCCACCGTCAGCACTAAACCTGTCCTAGGTATATTTTCCCTCCTTACCATGTCATAACCAAATATATTACTCATCCCTAAATTCACGACGAATAATATGATCTCTTATAGTCCTAACATCAGAATTCGTATTCACATTGGTAACAGTCAACACATGGACAATAAATATCATCGTCGCAAGTACTTAGTTGATGCTCTATAACACGTTTACAAAACTCATTCACACCTCGCATGAACTCCAATGTATTCCGCTTTTCATACATCCAACTTCGATTCATTGCTAGAAACCCCCATACATACATACATACATACATACATACATACATACATACATACATACATACATACATACATACATACATACATACATACATACATACATACATACATACGTACATACATACATACATACGTACGTAAGTACATACGTACATACGTACATACGTACATACATACGTACATACATACGTACATACGTACATACATACGTACATACATACGTACATACGTACATACATACATACATACATACGTACATACATACATACATACATACATACATACATACATACATACATACATACATACATACATACATACATACATACATACATACATACATACATACATACATACATACATACATACATACATACATACATACATACATACATACATACATACATACATACATACATACATAATACATTATACATTCAAAATTCTCATAAATATAACACAACAAGCTTCAATGCATGCTTCTATTTGGGTCCTTAACCTAACCCATTCTTAAACGTTCAATCCCACTCATGAATGCATGTATCCTCTTTGATTCTAGGTAAAATTCAGCAACATTTCCCTTCGATTTTCCAAGTACACGATGAAGATAATTACTTATCTTATATGCACTCGGGGAACAAATTAAGGAAATGACTAACTGAATTTCACTTGGACCCAAATAATCAGCACACATTCACGTCATAAGTGAGATTTGACGTTTAAGAACAATCCCAAATTGAGGACTATTCAAGACTTACTCAAAAACTTGTATTTTGTCATTAACCTTGACGGAATGGCTAATCGCGTTAACTTCTCGTCTTCTGTTAGAATTTTATTTTAATACCGCAAGTGTACGGTGTCGTAGCACATACGGGTCGAACTCAGGGAGGGATAAGATTAACCACTACTTGATTTTAGATTACAAAATAGTTACACAATCCAGAAATGAAGAATAATCTATAAACTAAAGGCTAAACTAATGACCAAATATGGCAAACTATATGAATATGATAATTAAAATACTAAGATTAAGTATCACCTACCACTACTATGAATTGATCAAACCAGAACTCGCTTCCCAATTATTTAATTATAACTTAGGTAAGAATGACATTCCCTTATGACTTAGCAATAAAGCACAGCTGCGAACCAAAACTAAATTCCAAATCAACCACTAATACCTAAAGCTCACTTTCATGATAGCAAAAGGCCTAACTAACATGTATGTCTCCTATTTTCATGGCTTACATACACAATTAGAAGCATTAAGAACTAATGTCAATTAAATCCCAATTCCAATTCTCACCTATTTTCATGGGATAATTTTAATCAATGACAAGACAATCCGAATTAAGACCCAACTTCCGTTGATGAACTTAATTAATGAAATAACAATTTAGCAAACAAACATATGATCCTAATCTCTACTCCAACTTCCGTTGATAATAAAAGTTAGGGCTAAAGTATGATGCGAAATTGACTACAAATACAATCTTGTCAAACCCTAAGCATATAATTCAATAACATGGGAATTAGAGCAACAATTTACATGATCAATCCATAATAGGGCTCAACTTAATCCTAGATAGAAATACTACTCACTAATCATGGCAATAAGAACAATAAACATAATTGAATACATAATTAAATAGATCAAAGAGAGAGGAGAGAGTAAAACTTATTAAAATTGCTTGAATCGTAGTGGAATCCCAAAATACTTGATCAAATTAATCTTCAAACTCCAAGTTTTTTTGCATAGAAACTGAAACTAGGGCTAGAATTCTAATAATAACGTGCATGCAAAACTGAATAGAAAATAACATCCACCATTTATATTTTCCGAAAACACACTAAAAATAAAAGCTAGAAAATAACACAAGGGAAAACGCTGCCCGCGTCCACCGTGATCCGCGGTGAGCACCACGAGTCGCGCCCAACGCCGCGAGTCGCGCCCCTGACCGCGAGTCACGGGAAGCTCTCGCATTCCACCGCGAGCTGCTGCCAACGCCGCGACTCGTGGTAGAACCGATGTCTCTTTTCTTCCTTGGACTCTTCAAGTACGGCTTCCAACCCAATTGGACCTTGTAGAAAGCCCAATTACTTTCATCTTGGACCTAGCATTAAATCCATGGTGCCATCAAACCTCTAAATGAGCCACAAATACATACTCCTCTCATAATTTGACATTTCTCCTCAATTCCTATCACTTGGGCACAAATCTACTCAAATCCATCTAAATCACAACATAATATCCCTCAAAATGTGCCAAAATAAGAGTAAAATGTGGACTTAACATCTTCTGCAACAAACTCACCCCCTCAAACCCTAAACTTACACCTTCAAACTCACTCATCAATTGACTTCAATTCCATTCTCTCTTTCCTCGAATTTTCTTCTTTCCTATTTCCTCTTTCTCTCTCTTGTTCTCTTTTTGCTGGGGTTCCATGACAACAACGACATCAATAACAACAACAGCAAATCACGCAGAGGAGAGAGAAAATTGTGTCGCTCGGGTTTGGTGATTCAATTGGGTAATTGGTTTTTTGAGCAAACTTGTAATAATTATCTCAAACACCCACCAAATTTTTCAAATGACAACAAGCAAAAAAGTTTAAGGCAGGAGCAAGCTAAGAAGAAGCAATTTCAATTAGATTGCTTGAGCAACATCATCACCAAATTAGCCTCCCTAAACCCCATAAATTATCTGATTTCTTACAAAAATCCCCAAAATTGTTTGACTTGTAAAAAGATGGTAAGAAAGCTGAGGAGTTCATTAAGGAGGAGAGAGAAATTGAGGCATATTCTAATAAGGTGGTTGAGTCTGTGACGAGGGTTTTGATGATGTCAGTCGATAAGCGATTGTGGGTTGATAAGATTGCTCATTTTAGGAGGGATTTTAGGTTGCCATGGGATTTTAGGAGCAATTGGGTGCATAAGTATTCAATTTTTTTTTTTGAGATTTTAGGAGTAATCGTGCGATTTGTTTGGTTGTTTATGCAGGGGAATTAAAATGGTGAAAGATCGGGTAGAAATAGGATTGGGTAGCGAATTGCAGGTGGAGGACAAAGCAGGGGGTGTTGGAGGAAAGAGAGGAAACCAGGGGTGGAGGAGAGAGAGAGAGAAAATCAGTTGACACCATTGATGAGTGCTTGAGAAGAGTGAGAATTGAAGAATTAGAGAGAAAGAGATGAATTTGGTTTGTTTTATTTTAAATAGTTAATGCCTTTAGCTATTCCGTGAGATTTCATGACAAAATACAAGTTCAAGGTTATTCGCGATAGGGTGAAAATGCTGGGGTTATTTTGGGAAAATGCCCTATATGTCGTAGTCATCTCGAGATAATATCCTATTAAACTTCGGGGTGCTTATCGAGCGAGCTCGGTCATGAACTGACCTATGCTTGATTCGACTCGTTAAGGTGTCGAGTCGAGCTATCTATTATTGAGCTTGTAATTTTCTAGCTCGACTCGACTTGTTAAGGTTCCAAGTCGAGTTCGAGTTGTTCGCGAGCAGATTTACTTGATTATTATCCTAAAGTTTTCTATATTTTTCATTGATCTATTATACTATGTATTTAATGTAAAGTTCTTAATTTTGATAGTCATTTCAAGTAACTTACAAATAATCGATTTAATATTTTATCCTAAAAATAGCTGAAATATGAAACCTGTTGTGCTCTTGAACTATTCATTGAACAATACATAAACCCGAAGAGATTACTAGACCACTATGTTAGATAGGCAATATGTAACATATCAGTTCCAATAATTACTAATATCTCTCTTAACAATATATCTTCCCACCAATTGTAAAATGTGATATACCAGGTAAAAAGGGCATTTTGGGGATATACCTCACTAAACTTTTTTGTGAGGATACGCCAACTTAATTTTAAATTTTGTTAAAAGGTACCAAAAACACTATTTCCGTGAGATAGTCAAATTTTCGGCCTTGACTTGATAGGAACTCGCGATTGAGCCACAAATGTTGTGTTTTACCCCCTCAACCACGCACATACTATTGAAATTTTTTTTTTAACAATTTTTTTAAGAATTCCCTCCCTTAATAACCAACCCCCTCTCTTAACATTTCCCTCTCCGTAAACCTTGAAAAAGAACGCTCTTCAATCCAAAGAAGAAAGGGCAGCCCAAAATCATGATGTCTTATTTTAGCTTTAATCTCAATTCAATTTACTTCTTGTTCTTCAATTGTACTATGTTGACTCATAGTACAATTGGCTTCACTTGTGGCTCAATCGCGAGTTCCTATCAAAAAAATTTCAATAGTATGCGCGTGGTCGAGGGGGTAAAACACAACATTTGAGGCTCAATCGCGAGTTCCTATCAAGTCAAAGGCCGAAAATTTGACTTTCTCGCCGGAAATAGTGTTTTTGGTACCTTTTAACAAAACTTTAGTTTAGGTTGGTATATCCCCACAAAAAAAAATTAGTGAGGTATATCCCCACAAAATGCCCTATTACCCTGGTATATCTCCGCAAAAAACTCTATTTGCGATAAGAAAAATTAATAATAGCATATAATAACATTTTTACATAATTAGTGGAAATACTAACATTAGGGTCACAGTGCACTAAGATGCTTTTGAAAATTAAGACTTTTCAAAAGTTGGATACCGCATCAAATTCTTTAAATCTAAAATTTCTTAAATGAGACTGTACTAGTACTTATCTCAAACAAGTCATTCTTTATTACACTACAATCCTTTAACTCAATCCTTGTTTCATTAGCATAAAAAAATATATAGGAAGTGGAACATCCTAAGAATTAAAATAGTGAATGAAATAGATAGAAAAGGGAGAAGAAAGAGGATCAAAATAAGCTAAGAAGGGTCCAATAAGTAGTTAAAAACTTGCTTATCAAGAACATGTACACTTTTTAAATGTTCACATACCCCATCTGACCTTATTTTTTGTCTGATATACAACAACAGAAATTATTATGTGATATGTTATTGGATTCTTCTATATGTATACATTGATAATATCAATTTTAAGAAATTCTTATAAAATACAAAAGCAAAGATATGAATGATTTAGAGTTTTTCAATGTTCAAAATCGTAGTGGAAGTGGCGCAACTACTTTAAAATAAAAGAAGTACTTCATATTATATCTTTCATTAATTTGTTCTAAATAGGAAATTATTGATGGAAGAAGAAGAAAAATATTCATGACTATTTGATTTGGCAGATCGAGTGAACTATAATTAAACTATTATATAATGATTTTGTTAAATAAACCTTTTTTTTTCTTGAGGCAGTTATAAAGAACCAATAGATTCTTAATATTGAGGTGTGATAAGTGCATTTCTAACATACTCAATGGACTCCTTTTGGCCCATTTTGATCTTCTTTCTCCCATTTCTTCCCTCTTTTTCCTCCCTTTTCTCCTTCCATCTCATTCACTTGGTCATAGTGACATTTTTGCTAGATTTTCGGTCATTTTGACTGGATTTCTAGCACATTTACTTTCACTTTGTGTTTGTCGTGTTTTGATTGTAGGTGGTACCACTTAAGATGGTTGCAAGTGGAAGAAACGAAAAGGAAGCATGAAAAAGGGCCTCATAGAGTTATGGTGCGCCCGCATCATTTACTTACCCCGTCCGCACCAAAAGAGAAGAAAAGGAGGGCTTGACAGAACATTTGGTGCGCCTGCACCTTTTACTGAGTGCACCCGCACCAGCCATCAAGGTGCGCCCACACCTTGCAGCATGCTGCTGCTTACTAAAGTTAGAAGACTTGGTGCTCCGTCCCGCACTTGTTTATGGGGTGCGTCCGTACTGCTATCGAGTTCCGAAATAATTTTTTAAGGCCTAGTTATCTACTTAGAGAGAAAAACCATATTTTGCTTAGATCATGAGATTCTACATTGAAGATTATTGTAAACTCTACAACTTTGAGGTATTTTAATTCCGCCATTGCATTAATAATCATTCTTCCCGTCTTTATTCATACTAGTAGTGTTGATCCTAGTGTTTTCTTATAAATATTTTACACTCCTATTTTATTTGCTTGTTTTATTTGATCTTAGCTAGTTCATAGAAAACTATTTTTAAAACCCCCAATTATCCTTGAATTAGGCAATTTAAACTTGCTACACTTTGATTAATCCCAAGTTCCCTGTGAATCGATCATTAACTTGCCTTTACTACATTATTAGTAATTACTTGTTATTAGGAGTTATTAATATTGTTTGAAAAGTGATTTTTGGTGCCTTAAACGACACACTAAAAACTCTTATCAAGGTGAATTATGAAATATTGGTTTATGGTGCTTCACACGCAGATTATGTAGATTTTGATGGTTTTTGATGGTTCAAAATACTTAGGCAGATTATGAAGTTTGATAGATATTTGAGATACCGCCAAATGATGAAGATTGAATAGAGAGATATTGGTGTACTATACGTTGTACTAATACTGATAGTATGTAATAATTGTAATTTTATTTTAGACACATGCTTAGATCATATACCATGGATATATTATTGTGGAAGCTAATCTAAGAACACATTGATTTTGAGAGTATAAATTTAGAAACCATACCTTAGGTCGAGGAAGACCTCAACAAAAAGGGTAATGAGAATACGTGATTGGCTTAATAGGGAAATAATTTATTTTATGTTCGATTTCGAAAGTACTAATACTAATTCTAATATGGATAGGATTTTAGAAAAAAATGGACTTGAAAACGAATATTTTACTTTTGTGGACGGAGACAATCTATAAGGGTAACATGAATACTAATTATTTTATGCTTTTCCTAAAATATAAAATTACCAAAAACCATCTAAATGTAATATGTGAATAGCAAAATAGAAATCGTGCAACTATTTATAAGCGGATGAAGTATACTCGTTTTTTTATGGAAGGTAGTATATTAGTTATATGATATGATAGGATTACCAAGAACGATCTTATACGAGAATTGTACCATATAAAAGCCCAAGTTACCCTATTGAGAAACCCGGAAAAAATAAAGGAAAATTTGATAGGATCAGTCCTAGTATGGGAGTTCCGCCATTTTCAATCCCAACTTTTGATTATTCCTCAGTGGTCCCAACTATTGCTCATTGTTTACAAAAATGGTACTAGTGGACTGTTAACCGGTTTTACAGGTTAAATTTTCTTTTTATTATTTTATTTACCGCTTATACCATCCTTCCTCCTCTTTTTCTCTCTCCTCTATTCTTCCTCCCCTGCCACCGCTTCCCCTGCTACCTCTAAAACCCCCTCGTGATCGAGAGATCGGTCAACGACAAAGACCGCGACTGGTGCAGCTTCATCGTCAACTTCAATGGAAGAGAGAGAAAATGACGAGAGTTTGAAAGACAATATTTACCCAGCTACAGCATATGGTGATATGGAGAAACTTCTGAGATTAGTGGAGAGAAAAAATTGTTCAATTTCTGAATATGATACTCTTGGTTACTTCTCCTTACAATGGGCCGCTCTCAAACAAATTTGCATCACAAGCATCGATATGTCTATTTTATATAGAGTTTCTACCCCCGTCCCTCATTGATTATTGGTCTTAATTGTGCTCTTCGGAGCCATTTTTAATACTAATGTGTTTCTTGTAGGATGTTTGTAGTTTCAGGATGATTATTGTAGGAATTAGCATGTTTGATGCATTTCCTACTAATTTATACTCCTACAAGAGATGATGCACTTTCGAGAGTTCGAGCATTTCATTTGGGTTGGATTCTACAATTCAAGAGCTTTCCAACAAGTGGTCATTTGCTTAATTCCGAAAATTAACGCAAAAGTTATGACACGTTGAAGATTGGAAGTAGGGCGTCAAGGACCTGAAGATCGCCCTGCCGGCGATACCCGCCCCACTCGGCCGGGCGGCTTTGCCTTAGCCACTTTTTCGCATTGAAAAGAAAGCAAGAAAAAACCCTTGCGGGCCCGACCGGGCGATATCCGCCGGGTTGGCTCGGGCGAGGCGAGTAACTTTGAAGGATGCAAGCCAAGAACGCCCGACCGGGCGTGACGAGCAAACATGACACCTGGCGACCGCCCGGTCGGGCGGATTCCGCCCGGGTTGGTCGGGCGGGTCGGTTTTTAATGATTTTGAAGCGCGTGTTGCGCTGACTCTTATTTTCATATAAATACTTATCCTTTTAGGGTTGAAAAAGGACGTTTTTGCATTATAGCTTCAGCATTAGTTTTCTAAGCACATTTTAATTACTCAAGAACCCTAGTATTACTCTTCGCCATTTTTACATTGGATTTTCAATAGAAGTTGGGATTTTTGCAAGATTGTTCTACATTGGTATTTCTTCTCTTCTCTTGTTATTCTTATTCAATCTTTGATTATTAATTCACCATGTTTACTTGTTTCATCATGAGTATGTCTTCGTTAATTATGATTGAGTAGTTTAATTCTAGGGTTAAGGGGATCCATGAATATTTATGAAGGGATGTTTATAAAGTATTGATTTTTGATGATGTATGTCGATTCCTATTGAATGTATTATCTCTATTCAATCCGATTTGGCCAGATTTGATTGTTATAGTATTGCAATATTAGGTTATGCGTCGAGAGGTATAAACTTGATATTAAGGCTAGTTTCAATAGGTAGAATTGGTATTAATAAATTACGAGAGCCTGTTAATATCATTCTATGGTTAATTTCGACTCGAGAGAGGAAATCAACCTGTTTGACTGCATTATTTATTATTGATTATTGTGTTTCATCCTGGATTATTGTTCATTGGTGAACCTACGCCCTAGACTCTTTATTATTGATATTCTCGATATAGTTATTGACTAGTTTAGTATAATCACAAACAACACATTCGTTACCTATAATCTAGATTTGATCGACGATTAGGAAAAGAACACTGTTTCCCTGTGGATTCGACCCTACTTCCCTGACTACTATTTGTTAGAGGACTTTAGGATTACTTTTGATTAGGTGATACGACTTTAGCCTGTCAAAATTTGGCGCCGTTGCCGGGGAAACGATTTTGTTTCACTTCCTTTAATTGTTTTAGAGTCTAGATTATTCATTCTCGTCTCAGAGAATACTTGTTCTTTGGGACAAAATCTCTTAATTGTTTGTTCTTTAGTTCGTCTATGCGCATGAGTTTGAGTTCAGGTGGCTTCCCATTTGATCCTGAAATTGAAAGATCCTTTCATAGACAGAAGAACTTCTTCGGAGACCGCATGCGAGATAATTCAGGGGGAGATAACCCTTTGGATTCCCGATTCGATTCTCCGATTCTAGACGCACCGTTCCTACTACTCCAAGAGAATCGAAATGGCTCCTGAGACTTATTGACTTTTCCCCCCCCTCCTCCGTCGAACTTCCCAAGAGCAATCAAATGCCCGAAATCGAAGCTGTCAATTTCGAGATCAAACCTGCATTGCTGAATATGATCGAAAGGAAACAATTTGGTGGTGGACCTAATGAAGACCCTAATCTACATTATTAGGATTTCTGCCAATATTGTTCTACTATTAAGCAGCAGGGAGTAACACAAGATCAAATTCGGGAGATTCTTTTCCCATTTTCACTTCGAGACAAGGCAAAGATGTGGTACAATGGGATTAATCGCACCACTCTTGGGATCACAGACCGGAATACCTTGGCTTTAGCTTTCTACAGAAGTACTACCCTCCGAGAAGACCGCCAGCCGCGTAGTCGATCACAAATTTCATCCAAGGTAATGACGAATCTTTGTATGAGGCTTGGGAAAGATTCAAGGACCTCTAGAGAGAATGTCCCCATCATGGTCTACAAAAATGGTTCCTAGTTCAGGGATTTTATAATGGTTTGGGGAACAACTCAAGACTTATTCTAGACTCTGCGGCAAATGGGAGATTCATGAAACTAGAAATTGATGCCGCACATGACTTAATCGAGGATATGGCTATCCACAACTCTCAATATGGCAACCCTCGCTGACTAGCTAACAAGGGAGGCAAGCATGAGATTGATTCTATATCCCTATTGGCCGCACGTATGAATGCCATCGCAATAAGCTAGATCATTTGCAACTTTCCTCTCCCGCGAGTGTTGGTGCTTTAGGTACTACATCTCGAGATCTTGTGTGAAAATTGTGGTATAGTTGGACATTGGTCACAGGAGTGCCTGAGTTCTACGAACAATTTAATGCCTTTCAATCATATCCGCAGTAACAACCCATACTCCAACACATACAATCCAGATCGAGCAATCATCCGACCGTCATACAAGAGCACTAATGTCCTAAATCCTCCCGCACCACAACCACGAGCACAACAATCGAACCGGAGGTACTACCAACAACCTTTTCAACCTCCTCCCGGCTTCTCTAGACCACCTTTCAATCCATCTCAACAAGCACCTCCCCGCCGATCCCATGATGGCCGAGATGAGAAATATGATGCCGCAGATGCAAAAAGACAGACAAACCGACAAGGCACAGATCGAGTCCATTCTAGCTCATAACAAGATGTTGGAGAACCGATTGGCACGGTTGGCTACTTCGAACTCTACTCGACAACAAGGTGCTCTTCCAAAGACAACTGCTCACCCAACAGACTCGCAGAACGCCATCACTATCCGCAAGGGGTTCTCATTATGATGGACCACCCATGCCTACCGATGATACCGTGAGTGGGGAGGAACGATGAGGAACGGGTCCAAGATCAACCTGAAACTGACAAGGAGAACTCTAAGCAAGCACCTAAACATGGAGAGACAAATGAAGCCAAGAAGCCTGCTATTTAGGTTCCTCCTATCAAACTTCCTTTTCCCAATCGTCAACTCAAGAGTAAGTTGGACAAGCAATTTGGTAAGTTTTTGGAAGTCGTTAAGAATCTTCAGGTGACAGTCCCTTTCACAGAATTAATTACTCAAGTGCCTGCTTATGCAAAATTCATGAAAGATATTTTGACTAGAAAAAGGGCTTTTAATGAGGTGGAGACAGTTGCATTTACTGAGGAATGTAGTGCCTTTTTACAAAATAAGTCTCCACCAAAATTAAAAGATCCTGGTAGTTTCTTTATTCCCTGTCACATTGGTCGACTATTCATTGATAAAGCATTATGTGATTTGGGTGCTAGTGTGAGTGTTATGCCATTATCTCTGCTTCATCAAAATTAAATATGGGAAGTTTAAAAGTTACCAATATTACTCGCAAATGGTCGACCGTTCTGTTAAATACCCCCTAGGTATTCTAGAAGATGTGCCTGTTAGAGTAGGTAAATTTTTTATTCTCGTTGATTTTGTTGTGCTTGACATGGAGGAAGATACGCAAATTCCGATTATTTTGGGTAGGCCATTCCTTCATACTGCAGGTGCACTAATTGATGTGAAAAATGGTAAGCTTACACTATCTGTAGGAGATGATGAGGTCACTTTTAATCTGAGCACCGCTTTGAAAAGTCCTATGCTAGAGGAAGCATGCTATAAGGTTGATGTTATTGATGGCCCGACCCATGATTGCATGCCCCATTCCCTCTCTTGTGATACCTCAGATGATGTGCCTGTCTTAGAGTTTATTGCAGGTGAAGAACAATTTCTAACGGTCTTGAAGACTCACAAAAAGACAATTGGGTATAGCACTGATGACTTGATAGGACTAAGCCCCAATGAGCATCGAGTTCCTCTAGATGAGGGTCACCCCCCTAGCATTCAGGTCCAACACGGGATGGAAGGGGTGGTAAAGCAAGCAGTTATGAAACTGCTGGATGCAGGTTGATGGACAACTGATGTCCATGTCCCTTTCCTTTCCCTTGTTGCAATGAGGCCATTGCCAAGTTCAGCTTGGGGGAGGATTTCTGTAAGTATTGCTTTTCTTTTACTTTTTACTGTTTTTTAGTTTAGTTAAGTTAGTTTAATTGCTTTCAAAAAAAAAATGAAATATTGCTGAAAAAATACCAAAAATACGAGTTGAATATGAATTGATTGATTGCTTCCCTGTGCCCCGAACTGTGCTTTGAAAAATGATTTAACTCACTATACTGGATAGTTGGGCATTTGTGATTGTAATGTTGTGATGTGATCTCTGATTGCCTTGATCTTGAGTGGATTTTGATGATAAAGCGCCTACTTTGACTGCATGCTTGAACTGGTTAGACTGTGAGGATTCATTGTTGCCTATGGATTTACGTCCATATCCAATCTATTCTTGTGTGTTAGTTCCTCATAGCATTCTGATTTTGATTTTGGCAATGTACTCGTTGATTTCTGGTAACTTTGGACATGTGCTGTGATAGAGGCGTTCTTTTATTTACTTTTAAGCCTCAGAGTTGATAAATGAATTAATTTCCCTCCTAGCCCTGCTGAGCCTAATGACTTTTTATTTTGATATTGCGCCACATTGCACGCCTTGAGCCTTTACAATGATTATTGTCCCAAAGCCTAGCTTGGGGGAGCATTTGTTAGGTTGGTACTATGATGTGTGGTCGATATGGGTTGGTTGGAAAATAATGTCTATGTTGATACAAAGAAAAGAAAGAAAAAGAAAAAATAAAGTGAAAAATGATAGTGAAAAATCTGAAAAATCTCTATGATCTTCACTCTTTAAATTTCAAAAAGTGTTGAAAATTATGCTGAAAATGATGAGTATTGGATGGTTCTTGAGACTTTAAAGTTGGTTATTGTTTTGGTCATGTTGTTGATGCCATGGGAGTTGTTTCGGCCACACCTAGTCCTGTTACTAGTGTTTTTTTTGCTCCCCTTTTCTTGGCTTTTCCACCACATTCCCTAAATAATTTCCTTGCCTCTACCCGAGCCCCATTTCAACCCTGAGAAAAACCTCTTGAGCACGTGTTTGATTGTTTATTGGATTGATACTTAGTCAATTTGCCAAAGTTAAAGAGTAAGTTTGTTATTTGAGTCGACCTGGCTAGGATGAGCGATATTATACCTTTCTAAACACATGAGAGTGTGAGTGGGAAGGGCTATTATGGTTGGGTTGGTGATTGTTTGGGCACATATTATGCCCGCCACAAAATTGAGCTGAGCGACACCTCAGTGAGCACCTTTTCGAGAATTGCATGTTATGTAGGGCAACGCATTTAATTGTTTGCTTAGGTGATTGGTGGTCAGGGTGATCTGAACAATTGAACTTGAATTTTGCTTGCTTAAAGGATTTTCAGTTTGAAAATATTTGAGCCTGAATTTCTTATCTGAGGGGTGAAGCAATTATATTCATGTTCATGTTGTGCTTTGCTTGGGGACAAGCAAAGGTATAGCTTGGGGGAGTTTGAGATGTCTATTTTATATAGAGTTTCTACCCCTGTCCCTCATTGATTATTGGTCTTAATTGTGCTCTTCGGAGCCATTTTTAGTACTAATGTGTTTCTTGTAGGATGTTTGTAGTTTCAGGACGATTATTGTAGGAATTAGCATGTTTGATGCATTTCCTACTCATTTATACTCCTACAAGAGATGATGCACTTTCGAGAGTTCGAGCATTTCATTTGGGTTGGATTCTACAATTCAAGAGCTTTCCAACAAGTGGTCATTTGCTTAATTCCGAAAATTAACGCAAAAGTTATGACACGTTGAAGATTGGAAAGTCGGGCGTCAAGGACTCAAGACCGCCCGGCCGGGCGATACCCGCCCGCCTCTGGCCGGGAGGCTTTGCCTTAGCCACTTTTTCTCATTGAAAAGAAAGTAAGAAAAAACCCTCGCTGGCCCGACCGGGCGATATCCGCCCGGTTGGCTCGGGCGAGGCGAGTAACTTTGAAGGATGTAGGCCGAAGAACGCCCGACCGGGCGTGACGAGCAAACATGACACTGGCGACCGCCCTGGCCGAGCGGATTCCGCCCGGCCGAGGATTCCGCCCCGGTTGGTCGGGCGGGCCCGGGTTCTTAATGATTTTGAAGCGCGTGTTGCGCCGACTCTTATTTTCATATAAATACTTAACCTTTAGGGTTGAAAAAGGACGTTTTTACATTATAGCTTCAGCTTTAGTTTTCTAAGCACATTTTAATTACTCAAGAACCCTAGTATTACTCTTCGCCATTTTTACATTGGATTTTCAATAGAAGTTGGGATTTTTGCAAGATTGTTCTACATTGGTATTTCTTCTCTTCTCTTGTTATTCTTATTCAATCTTTGATTATTAATTCACCATGTTTACTTGTATCATCATGAGTATGTCTTCGTTAATTATGATTGAGTAGTTTAATTCTAGGGTTAAGGGGATCCATGAATATTTATGAAGGGATGTTTATAAAGTATTGATTTTTGATGATGTATGTCGATTCCTATTGAATGTATTATCTCTATTCAATCCGATTTGGCCAGATTTGATTGTTATAGTATTGCAATATTAGGTTATGCGTCGAGAGGTATAAACTTGATATTAAGGCTAGTTTCAATAGGTAGAATTGGTATTAATAAATTACGAGAGCCTGTTAATATCATTCTATGGTTAATTTCGACTCGAGAGAGGAAATCAACCTGTTTGACTGCATTGTTTATTATTGATTATTGTGTTTCATCCTGGATTACTGTTCATTGGTGAACCTACGCCCTAGACTCTTTATTTTTGATATTCTCGATATAGTTATTGACTAGTTTAGTATAATCACAAACAACACATTCGTTACCTATAATCTAGATTTGATCGACGATTAGGAAAAGAACACTCGCTTCCCCGTGGATTCGACCCTACTTCCCTGACTACTATTTGTTAGAGGACTTTAGGATTACTTTTGATTAGGTGATACGACTTTAGCCTGTCAGCTACTCACTACATTCTCGAGGTTTTCTATTTTTTTCTTTTTCTACATGTTTTTTTACTAGTATGTTTATATTTACTTCTATTGTTGATTTTCAATTGCATCTTAATTGTCTTAATTTTCGAGGCGATGTGTAATATCCCTCATGATTGCTTTAAAGAGATTTAATAGGCTACTCATTCTAACAAGATGCATCTTTCTTTTAGGGAGCTCATTTCCTTAGTTACGCCACAGTTAAGCGTGCTTGGCCGGGAGTAGTCCAGGAATGGGCGACCTTTTGAGATGTCTCTCAGGGTGCGCATGAGTGAGGACAAAATATGTCGGAAGAACTTGTGTTAGTTATTTAGGACAATTGTTGACGCTTGATGCGCATTGGTGATGATAGACTCAACTTTATGATTACAAATGATATTGTTTGCTTGTATTAGGATTCTTTGAGTTGAGTTGTGTGAACAAATAGTATAAGATGTCTTGATAATTGAGGCAATTAATGACATTATGAAAATATAGTTGAAGGAGGCTTCAACGACTGAGTGAGGAACATAGGCAGATTGCTACATTGCTCATAAATTGAGTATTTAGGGACATGTCTTAGAGTGAAGCTTCATTGAAGCTTTTTCTACAATGTATGAGGCTAAGGATGATGATTCCACCTTATTAAATGTTTAGAGATAATTCTACCTTGATTTTCGTTCATCTAAATTTACGAATTAAGCTCAATAAAGTTGAAGAATCATGGTGGTGCGCCAGTGGAGAATTAATGGTCGGGTTTGGTGCGCTGGTGTGGCACATTTGTAAGGCGAGAAAGAAGATGCAAGGAACAATAGAGGAGGTGCGGTGTGAGAAGGGCAAGAGGTGCGGGTTTTGGTGAGGAATTCGGTGGATTCCGGCAATGGGTGGTGGTTTGGGTGGGTTTTTGAGTGTTTCGAAGGGATGTTTGGTGGGGGGTTGATGGTGGACCGGGTTTTTCAGGTGGGTGGGGTGCTAGCGGCAGGGTGATAATGCTTTCGGAGGCATGGTGGTTTTGGGATGGCTGGAATGGCGGGGTTGAGGATGGGGGTGGTTTTACAAATTGCAGCAGGTCATTAACACGTTTGGACCAATTTTGTAAAATTGAGTAATAATTAGGACTATAATAAACAAAAGTTGTGATTTAAAATGACGGAACGCTCATGATTAGACGGCTCTTGTCAATTCTTACAAAAATAAAAACGCCACCCAGATGCCTACTTGTTTTGTTTGCGCTGGAGACTGTGTAGACTCTAGAGGAGAGAGAGAAGAGATGCTGAAGGCAAGGCATGGACGCCTCCTTCTCCACTATCGTCATCATCAATACCTCTCTCTCAATTCCTAAACCCTAGAATTACTCAAAATCCCTCTTTTCTCTTTTGCTTCTCATTACCCTTCTTCCTCCATCATCCTCGTACTCCATTAATTTAATCCCAATTAAATCAACCCCTTTTTGTTTCTTTCCTCCAAAAAAACCAAGTTTTTCTGCCAGCCCTAAATTCGGTATGGCGGCGGCAACGCCGGCAGCAGAAACAACGTCGGAATCATCAATCAATATTCACTCACCACGTGTTCTTCCCTCTGCGTGGGCCCAAGTAGTCAGAGGTCCCGGAGATTCGCCGGAAAATCACGAATTAATTTCGTCGGAGAATATTCCGGCGACTGAGGGCAATGTAGGTAAAAAACCTGCTTGGAATAATGCCAGTTCTCCTCCTCCTCCTCCGCCTTCCGCTGATCAGCCTGTTGTTATCGGCGCCACTGCTTGGCCTGCCCTTTCGGAGTCTACTCGCTTTCCTTTAAAATTGTCATCCTCCGATTCTCCCAAATCAACCCCTGAAGTTTCTGTCCCTGTTTCTCAGGTATTCTCATTCTCCCTTATTGTTTTTTTTTTATCTATAGTTATTATTGTTATGATTATTATGACATCTGCATTTATGTGTTTGATTTTTCCCTATATTAGTGATTGAAGATGATATCTGGGTTTCTGTTCATTTGTGTGCTTGTTTGTTTTTGTTGATCAACTGTAGACGGCATACTGATTACAGGAAGGAGTTAATAAACTGCTTCGATTCGGGTGATTAGGTTAATACAATTATTGTTTCAATATATGCAATCCTTTTTTTTTTTTTTTTTTGGTTAGTGTTTATGATATATGGAACTGAGAAGGGAGAAGGAAAATAATTTAAATGGTTGGTGTACTAGTGATTTTTCAAATAATCGTTGACTGTTGAAGAGATGTTACATAGTAGTATTTTGTAGTATTGATCATTGTGGACCTTGAAGTAGTGTTATCAACTTAAAATTAACAATGTTTGTGTTTTGTTTCCGGGTAAATAGATTCTCAATTTAGTAAATGGTCTATTTTCTTTTGCTGAAGTTGTTAGCTTTATCATTCTCTTTCATCTTTCAGCTTGTTTGGTAGAAAGGATTTGGAAAGAAAAGAGAGGAAGTACACGGAAATCTGTTAGTTTCAATGTTTGGTTCAAAATTTTTTTAAATGAAAGGAAATGGAAGGAAAGACTCTTTAATAAAATTTCACTTTCCTTTCCTCCCAAAAGTGAGGGAATTGGGAGGAAAGAGAAAATTTAAACCAAACATGGGAAGTTAAGGTTTTTTTTTCCCTTTCTCTTCCCTTCCTTTCTCTTCTCTTCCTTTAATTTATTAAAAATTGAACCAAACATGTTGTTTGTCTTCGATTGAATTTTTTTTTTTTTTTTTTTAATCTCTGTGGGTAGTATACCCATTGTTTTTTGGAGATAGTATGTTTTTGCTGATCGTTGTAAACCTTGAAGGATCATGATTGTAATAGTAGTAAAGCGTACAATTGTTTGTGTTTTGATTATATTAGGATGGTGCATGCAAAGCAAGTCATTGAATATCTGTTGCCTGTAAAGTGGTTGATTTTTGGGTTGTGTTTGAGTATAGGGACCCATCACTTCACATTTACAGCAGCCTAAGCAAGGTAATACAAATCAAATTTCTAGCATGAATAGCACGGCACCCACTAGGCAGAGATCAATGAAGCGCGGTGGTGGTGGTGGGAACAGACAAGGTGGTTTTACTCGAGGCCCTCCACCTCCTCCACCACTGCCAGCATTTCCTCTCCCTGAAATGCCGCAGAGTAGTTTCAGTAAAGTGGTGCCTGCGGCAAGGCCTGACTCATCTTTTAGAGAGACAAGACCGCCTGGAGTGTTTGCATCTCACCCCATGCCATCAAATGAGCACTCCAATCAACGAAGTTCAAATCGGCGAGGAAATTTTGGGCAGCATGGCCGTGGAGATGGGAGGAGCAATTACCATGGAGGTCGGCGTGATCAGGATCACGGAAATCATGATCGGAGCAGTTCTTCAAATCTAAATGGAAGAGGTGCACATGGGTATCCTCACAGACCTCATGGAAGGGGATTTATGGGTCCTCCAGTACAAGGAGCTCCCCCGTTTACTCCACCTCTTGTGAGACCTTATGGGAATGCCTTTCTTTATCCTGGTGAGCCTTAGTTTCTGATACAGAGCACATTCTTGCTTCTAATTTTGTGGATTACATTTGGATGATTATGTTTTTCAGTATAAAGTTTGATTTTTTCCCCTTGTTGTTTTCACTTCACAAGATCCTTCTGTAGTCTATCTTATTCCTTCCTTTCCGCCGGAATCCTTTGGGGGAATGCCCTATATCACCGGTCCACCACCTCCACCTTATCTTGTTGCCCCCTCGCGTGTATCGATAATTAATCAAATCGAGTACTACTTCAGGTATCATTGACAGCAAATAATTGCAGCTTCCTGCACTGCCATTTCTTGTCCTTTTGCAATATTTGTTTCATTTATTGCCTTTACTATTTTTATTCTTATTTTCATTCTCTGCAGTGAAGCTAATCTGGTGAAAGATGCGTTTTTGAGGTCAAAGATGGATGAACAGGGTTGGGTTCCTATTACTTTAATCGCCGACTTTCCCCGAGTAAGTTGTATTGGGTTTAACGTACTTCTGTTTCTTTTGTCACTAAGCTTGAGTAATTTGTAGTAGTTGTAAATTGTAATGGTGGATCTCATTCTTGTTCCAATTTAATTATTTTTCGCATACATTTATGATTTTGAAATTGTTTTTTTTTACTATTTTCGCGTGAGGTGATGTTGTGTAATACTTCCTCCGTTTTTTAATAAGTGACACGTTTTCCTTTTAGGAAAATGTCACAATAAGTGACACATAGCTCAAAGTAGTTAAGAATACTTCTCATTTATTACATCTTTGCCATCATTTAATTGTTTCACCTACTTACTTTATCCAATACTCAAATTTGATTGGTTAAACAAGTGGTCCCAACTTTCTCTCTCTTCCCCCACTTTCGATGTGTCACTTATTAAAAAACGGAGGAAGTATTTGTCTAAAACGTGAACGGGAACTTCTCTCTACGACTATGTTAGCCATCAATTGATGACTGTTTTTTAGTATGTAATATTATTCTGCTTCAATTCAATTGTATCTCAGTTTGATTAAAGGCATAATGTGTCTTTGTTTCTACATGCTTCCTTTATGGACTACTTGAATTAACATAAGACCCTAAATACTGCATTTGACGTTGGACTATGGATATCATAGTACCTTCTTAAGGATCTGACGCAGTTCACTGATGTAATGCTGGACCTCCTAATAAGAGAGGGAAATCGAAAAGATAGAACCATAGGAATTAGGATGGATTGTCCTTTGTCCTCAACCTTGGAAATTGTATATAATTTATCTGGTTGGCTTTGATGCTTATGGATCAGAGGGCTGAAATTGTATTTTGATTTGGAAGTTTTGAGTGCAAGTGTACCCATCCTTGTGATATTTTATAATTATTTTTACTCCATATCAACATTTAGGTTTTGTTAGTTTGTTTACCACCATTTTTAACTTATTAGCTTTATGGTGTTTTGAGCATCCGTGGGACAGTCCTCTTTGTTTCTAGTAATTGTCCTTGTATGTTGACGTCTTAGGCTGATGAAAACTTGGTCAACCTCATGTTTAGACACTTCGTGAATCCAACATTTTGTATAGAATAATCATTTTTTTTATTGCTATTAGCATGTAGCATTTGCTATAACAATGCCATTATTTTTTGATTGTATTTATAGCGACAACTGTCATATTCTAAATTTTATGATTAAATGGGTTTTCGTTTGGCTGATGTTGCTAACAGAGTACTGTGTGGTTTCGAAATTTCTTCATCTATGAAATAGTTCCTCACAAGTTCTATTTAGTAAGAGTGTCAATTGTAGGTGGCAATACCCATTACGATTAGAATCCGATACAAAATTAGTGGGATTAGGTTAGGGTTTTCACTCGCTTAAGTGGGTTTACTTGGCATGACCCATTTATTAAATACGAACTCGACATGGCAATGCATATGCTTGTTAGGCTATTATTATTCAAGATTAGCTTTTTGGTGGTTTTATTTTGTTTTATTGGACCTGATTAACGTGGCTATTTATTATTTGGTTAATTAAGTTTGTAGGCAATATGATTGCTTGGGTTGAGTGTGTGTGTTTGATTAATGGGATTAGTAACAAGTTAGGGTTAAGGGGTGCTAACCAGCCTATTATATCTCGTGGAGGTAGGGTTGGGATACCCCGCTGACTTGGGACCGCTCATGAAGTTGACACGATCCAACCCTTTTACGAGATTTGGTGTCGATGCTAGCACAAGCATTCTCATGATAAAACACAAATATCAGTTTTTAAGTCATTTGTTCTTAATATGAATAGGTAATACTTTTCACCTCTAAGAATTTGTTGTATGAAATTCATGTCGAATAACATTGCATTTCAAATCTTACGTTCCATCTTTGATTGGTTAGAGCTCCATTCTCTATTAGCTAATATACTAGCTTAGTAGCTTCCTTCTTCACAGAAATTTGGAAAACTTAGGAGTCCCCTTTTTTTCACTTTATAATATTGGCCGCATATTTGTTATGGGGTGCAATGAACCGACCTAAGGGAGAGGGGTACAATTGGCAGTACATTAGTTTTCAGTTAGAGGTTAGCTTGAGGAATAAGTTAGAGAGTTCGGGAGGGAAGAAATACTATAAATACCCCAAATTGGGGAGAGAGAAAACATGATGAATATCGATAAGAAAATTGGGTGAGCTTTTAAGAGTTCAATTGGGTGAGCTTTTAAGAGTTCAATTGGGAGAGATCAAGCCTCTCGAAGCTTCGAGTATCATTTACAATTGCTGTTTATACTGTTTATCAATCAAATACTCTTCTTCTTCCTTATTTTCTGCCATTAATGATACTTAAACAATGTTGATTCATAGCATGGGGTGGGGAGGAGGGTTTGCCGGAGGAAGGAGAAGAATAAGCATTTTTTTTGTAGGTTACCCTCTTGGTTTTTTGAGTTAATCTTGATAAAAGATTATATTATTGGTCACTCTAGGTGCTGTAGCAACTAGCTAAAGGCTCACTCCGTGGGAAGTGTTTGGATTGATGGTGCTTTGGCGCAAATATGCGTCATATAATTTGAATTCTTTTTGAAATATATAGTTATGTGGAATTAAAGTAGCCCGGACAAAGGAGGAGGATTATGATAGGTGACAACTTGTGTAAAACTTAGTTTATTGCCTTGCTTGTTACACCTTTGCGCATGAGTGTAGTTAGTAGTGTCAAATAGGCAAGGGCTAATAGGTTCTAGGCAAACGAGACTAGGGAAGAACATCGAGACTAAGTCGCGGATAGGATCTTGGAATATGAGGTCTCTTACGTATTGTTAGTAGAGGTGGTTAAAGTAATGAATAGAAGAAATGTGGACATTATGGTTTTTTAAGAGGCCAAGTAGGTAGGAGGTAGAGTCGACTTTTCTTTTGGGTATAAGTTGTGGTATCGTGGACGAGTTGGTTTTATCATGGATCATAGGCTAGTAAGTGATGTAGTCGACAAATTCCAAGATCTTGGATCGAATCGGTATATTGGTGTATGAGATGGGCGAAGTAAAGATTATATGTGATAGAGAGATTATGCATATCTTTAATGCATATGCCTAGGGTTAGGGGGTTAGGAAGCTCTTAAAGGCCGATGTTGGGAGTATTAAATGAAGTGGTTACGGTTATTCCTCACTTAGATAAGCTATATATCGGTGGAGATGTAAACGGACATGTATTCGCTAGTCATAATGGTTTTGAAAGTATTTATGGAGGTTTTATGTATGAAAGAAGAATCAAGGGACAAGGTGCATTCTTGATTGTGCGTAGTCATGTGACTCGATCCTCACTAACACATTATTTAAGTAGTGACATGCACATCGGGTGACTTTTCAAAGTGGAGAGAAAGCAACACAAATTGACTTCCTTCTTACAAAGATCGTAGATAGATGTTGTCTTAACAGTTAAATTATCCCACGACAGAGTGTACTACTCAACATAAACATATAGTTTTAATTGTTTGCATAAAGGCGAGTTTAAGCAGGAAATAAATGTCAAAGTGAGCCAAGGGTATAAAGGTGGATTTTTTTATATAAATAAGTTAAAGTTAAAGCTTTATCGAGAAAGTAGTTAATAAGACCAATTGGACCTTAGAGGAGTAGCCTCAATCAACTTGGGTAAAGATAAAAATAATGTATCTCCACAGCAGCAGAAGAGGTAGAAGAGGTCCGGCCTGAAATGAAAAGAGAAGACTAGTGCACGCGGATAGAGCACGATGGAATGAGGATGTAAAATCAATGGTTTGAAGAATGTAGGATTGAAGAAAATAACAAAATATTAGGTTACTAAGGTGAAGCTAAAAGTGAATCCCATGAGCAAAGTAAAAGGCATACTAGGAAGTATATGACAAACTAGACCTAAGGATTGTGAGAAGAAGTCTATAAGATAGCTTAGAGAAGACTTATTGAAGAAAGATCTCCATGATGTGAAGTGTGTGAAAGATAAACCCAAAAGATTTTAGTACAGGATAGTGATATTATGCATAGATGGAGGAAATTCTTTGATGAATTGTTTAAAAGAGGCAAAATGTGTTTAGAAGAAACATTTCTAGTGAGGAGCAACAAGTGAACTCAGTGCATTAATTTATAAAATAAAGGTAGAGGTAGACGGTATAGAGAATGAATTAAGATATGCTTTTATATTGTTAGAACTTGTGAAAGAATAACAATAGATCTCCTATTACGAACTATAATAGGAGTGGGATCTGTATTAAGTCCTTTCCTAAGAAGTAATCGATGAGTTAACATTACGCATCCATGAGGAGAAATTTTTTTATGTGTTGTTTGTGAATGATTTGTATTGGTGGACGAGACTAGATATGAGGTTTATGCTACATTCGAACGGTAAATTAAACACTAGAATCTTGAGGGTTTATGTATTGGTAAAAAATTAAGTAGATGATGTGCAATTTCAGTAATCACAGGGAGTCAATTGAGGATGTAGTAGCATTAGATGGTAAAGAATTGTCCTTGAGTCATTGTTTTAAGTTTCTTGGGCCTTTTTTAAGGAATGAAGATACAGTCATGATAACATAAATGTAGAGGAGAATATGAGATTTTGTGTGATCGTAGCATACCGGTAAGATTACACCGAAGAGTCTAGAGTGCGTATATTAGACCGATTTATACTTTGGGTTTGAGTGTGCATTTAGAAATGATCATATTAGGACGATGAAGGTAGCATACATGTGTGTGCTGAAATGAAGGGTAGGTAACACCTTTTAGAAGTTTGGAGTTGTCGATATTGAGGAAAAGATATTCATTTGTAGTTTTTTGGGCATATGAGATGTCGTCTAGATGATGCACTGTTGACTTAGTCAGGGTGGCCAAAACACTTGGATAAAAGGCGTTAATGATATAAAAATGTAGATATGCGGCAGAGCAGCATAGAATAGAGTGGAACCTTTGAATTATGTGGATGGCCATGACAGATTGTACCTTACTTCTGTAGCTAACCTAGTGACAACACAATTTGGAACTCTTTCATAGGTTGGGTTCGGGAATGGAATTCCATTTTAAGTTCGATAGGTGTATTTGGTTCCATTTAAGTTCGTTTTACACTTTAAGAATTTAACTCTTATATGTGATTAGAAATTAGTAATTCAGTTTGCCGTTTACACATGAAACAAAAATATAATGACAAACGACGTCTTAAAAGCTGATGTTTTCTTTACGTTGGCGGTGTTTACGAAATCTAGCTTTTCGACTAGTATTATATATTTATAGCTTCTAGTTCAAGAAATTGTAAAAAGAAAAAAAGGCTACACTCTTATTCCTTAATAACGTCTCCCTCCCTTTTAGCTCCCCATCTTTTTTATAGATTATCAAAGATCATAGAGTAAATATCTTGCTTTCTTGGTCTCCACTCTTTACTCTCTCTCAGCTCTCTTATCTCTTCCCCAAATTCATCCATTTATATTACCGAGTTGCTCTATGAATTGCAATACTCGTCGTGCCATACCAAATTGCTAGTGTATTGCGTTTTGGAACAATCAACTAGTTCAAGACTCGAGGGCGGGGGGCATTGAATTATATGACCTCGAGCCAACCTCATAGTAATAAATTTAAATATCTTCGTGTTGTTGAGAACAATGGTACGAAGGGGACAGAAGCCTAAGTTTTCTATTAGTAGGAGCAAGAAGAAAAGAAGCGTTGGTTGTTGGATCCATATTCTTTACTCGTGCAAGAGTGGTCTTTCATTCCTCGTGCGGGAATTCTTTCGTGCTTGGGTATTTATTTGCTTTTTCTCCAAAAGCTTCGACTTGGGTGCACTTTTCTCCGAAACTCTTGGAGTTTTTGGGACTGATAATTATGTGAAATTATGAAGATTAACAATTTTCACTCGTATATGGCTGCAAGCTCGAAAGCACGAATAGAGTCGAAGGATAGTATTTTGAAGTGTCATAATAGAGGAGCACTCGGAATAGCCGGAAGCGCTGATGAAACCTTTCTAAAATGCAATCCCGGCATTTAGAAGCATTTGGCTGACTTTTGCGTGGCGTTCAAGCATTGGTAGTGTTTATAGTTCGCACGGTCAAATCTAAGGCTAGATTTGCTAGACAGAAAGAACGTTGTTCCTCGGACTCGGGTACCCATGTGCGACACGTGTCATGTCCAAGTGTCCGACTAAGCTATTTTGTGGAAGTTTTTCAATTTTTCTATGCAAAATGTAGTGTCCAAGTATCCCACCCATGTCCGAATGTCAAAGATTTGATACGGGTACTTGAGGTGAAAGGAAGAGTCCGAGCAAGTAGCAACATAGTGCAGAAGGAATACAAGTTTGAGCAAAAATTGTTTGAATTTTGAGTAGACTCGCCTTAACGCAACCTCCCCTCTTCCTTAGACTCAGTGTCGTTTCATCTTGTAGCCTTGGAAGTTTAGTGCTGGAGTTTACTTCTTCATTTCTTGGCAAAAAGTTATGCTGCCCTTGCTTTTTCAATTAAAGGTGGATTGGTTTTTTATTATTCTCTTATATTACTTTCTTCGCTTCACATGCAACATGTTGACGCTCACACGCCTCAATGCACTGCTTTGTTTTTATATCTATTGTTATTATTTTTTAAAACAGCTCCCTGTTTCTTGTTTCTAAGAATTGTCCCTTACCTGTTTTGCTGAAACGTTCCCCGCCTCCAAACCTTGCAAGCATTGCCTTGGTGAGGATTTCTTTTCATGTTAAATGGTGCTACTGAGGAAACATTTAAGATAAGAATTCGTTGATATCCCTAGTCAGTTAGATGATTTTTGGTCAAATATGTTGAATGCCACCTTAGTTTTACACTCTCATGTGTCATACTATGCCAAGGCAAGTTGCATTCATGCTCATGTCCCATGCTAAAACTTCAATCGCAGGCTTTCCGATACCAATTTTTTGCTAATTGGCTGCTTGACAGTTCACAAGCTTTGAGAACTGCGTATTTTCTGTACATTTCAAAATTATTCTAGGCTCGTGTCTGAGTGGCATTTAGCTATTTACTTCGTATATAGGCTCAAACTGTTATAGTAAGATATGGCTTAAGAGACTAAATTATTATAAACAGGATTTTGAGAACCTCTACGCTCAAACTTTGCATTTTAGCTATATACGCAGTTTACCTAGAAACACATTTGTTTAGGTTGTGCATCATGGCTTTCATACCCAGCTCTGTGAGCACCTACAAAAGATGCATCCAACTGTTGTAGACCTACATAAGTTTTTCTAACTACTAGTGCAAAAAGGAAATAAAATAGTGTCTTAGTCTCAAATTTTGCAGCGTGATTTATTGAGGAGCTTATACATGAAAGTTTATGGTCCATCACTATATCTTATTAGAATGCTTAAACTGAGGTGGTTTTGCTGTGTGCTATATTAGAAAATTATAGCTGATGTAGAATGGTTGGTGCAGGATTTTTGTTATTGTGAATGGTTGAAGTAGTGTTAGTGGGTTTTACTGTACTCCTTTTGTTTTTTTATTTTATTAGCTGCATCATTTGGACTTCTACATATTTTGACCATCTTTTTGCGACTTAAGCATAAGCAAAAGACAAGGAAACTGATTATGTTTGTTTGAGCATGGGAGATGTTGAATAGATGTTGTACCCATAAGGGTAATGGAGAGTTAGGTTTATGGAGATAGTGGCCAAAAATGACAAGGATAGAGGGCATTGATAATGGGTAGAAATCAGGTTTGTGAGAGCATTTAGCCTTGATAGTTAAGAATGAAGGCAGATAACATTGTAGATACAGACTCACTCATGCAACCGACTCCAAGTCTACAGCCTTTTAGGATTAGGGCTATGACATTGTAATTTTTTTTTTTTTTCAAAATTCTTGTTTCTGAATGAGCATAACATCTATATTACAAAATATAAGTTTGGGTCGAGGATGCTGTTATTGCTAGTTTTGAATATATTATTTTTAAATGCCTAAACACGTTTATTACAACTTTTAAGTGTAGGTTTCTCTTATTTCCATCAAGGGGGAATTGTAATGTTGAATTTCACCATCTTTTATGTTTATCTTGATCGTGATTGACGACTTCTGCACTTGAAGTTTGAATATTTTTACATACTACCTCCGTTCCTATTTAATCTACACGGTTTGCTTTGGGGTATAACCAAGGAAAAAGTCAAAAAGTAGGAGAGAGTGGAGAGGAATTCTGAAAAGTGGGGAGTAAGAAGTACAAAAAGTAAATAAAAAATTGAGGAGAGAGAAAAATGGGGTAGGTGAGGGGTTTTAATTGGGTTAATTTATTTGGTGAGGGACCACACGGGGGACAAAAGTGGGGAATATTGATTGGACATTTTACCTTATATGGATAAAGTAACAGTGTAACTATTAAAAAGGAACGGCCGAAAAGGAAAGCGTATAGATTAAAAAGGAACTGAGGTAGTATGTATGGTCTTTTTTTTCCCTCTTCTATTAAACATTGAGATCTCTCCTTGTTATCCATTTATTAAATGAATTGGCTGTGAAATTGTTATAGCCAACTAAAACATTGCTTAAACTGAACAACTTTTTTTTCCGTTAGTTTATTTAATATTTGTTTTTGGTATATTTTCCTTTATAATGTCTTTTATGTTAAAAGAATGCATCACAGGTTTACAAATATCGAAAAGCACATCAACAATGTCACTCAAACCCTTCATTGAGCCTTCAATTGCTTTGTTTTAGAAAATGTTGTTTTGGTTTGAAGAGAGGGGTGTATTGCTTTTGGGAGTCTTACAATCTTCTGTGTTTGAGAGGCATCTCCATTATGCGTCTCAAATATTGAACCTCAAGTTGTTTTAAATCAACCTCAAGTTGTCTCGGTGGTGCAACGTTTTATAAGGTTCCCAGGGACAGAGTACACCCAGCACACCTACAGGCTACCAGAGCTGCGACTACTTTAATTTCCTTTACTAATATGTCCTGATCTCTTTAAGCTTTTGTAAAAAAAAAAGAAACAATAAAAAAAATCAAGCTTTCCTATTTCCCCATTCCGTACACAAGGAGGAACTAGTAAAACAAGGAGGAACTAGTAACAGTTGATCTAAGCATTGTAACAAGTCTTGTTTGAATATGCTGGTTTCGGAAAGACATTCAGTATTGCAAGTATATGTTTGATACTACTCTTTTTATTGATTATTGTGTATTATATCTCTGACAGGTTCGACAACTCACAGATAGCATTCCTTTTATATTGGACTGCATAAAAGAATCTAATATTGTGGAAGTACAGGTTAGTTCTTTTTTACTATTTTGGTTTTTCTATAAAAGGATTAGAAAATGATAGTTGATATGACTTTTTGAATTCCTTCTCTTATTTGATAAGAGTTTTCACCATATATGTTATTTAACTTTTTTAATGTAAACATCAATTTGCATCTTGTTGAGAGTTAGAACTCTTGCAGGAGGAATTGTCATGACACTGACACAAATATCCTATTGCCTTAAGTATACTTCATCCGTTCATTATTAATTGCAACATTTTCCTTATTTAGAAGTTTCACATTAATTGCAATATTACTTAATTTGGTAAAGAGTTTTCTCTATCTCTCTCTGGTTCTCTCATTTCATAACTCTCTATCTCTCTCCTCTTCACATGGTCTCTATAAAAAAAGTGTGTCAATCTTATATGTTGCAATTAATAGGGAATGGAGGAAATATTTAGATAAGAACAAGACCAAATGGCAAAGTGAGGGAGGACACTTAAGTAATTCCACTTGCATGGGCTTCACTCCATTACCGCTCTCTTGTTTGCTAACAAACTGTTTTATATCTAGATAATGGGTCATTGAAACAAAAAAGGGAAAAAGACCGTCATTGGTTGGCCTGAATAAGTTGGCACAAAAATGATTCTATCTGCTCTTAAATAATTATTGAATGGATGTTTAGCATAGGTAACCAAATAGTATTGTTTGTTTTAATCATGTAGGGTGATAAATTAAGGAAATGTGATGATTGGATGAAATGGATAGCACCTCAACCATCGTCAGCAGAATCGGGTGCACAATCTCCTGTTGGATCATTTGATGGTTTGACTACTGCTGTCCAGAGAGTGTCGTTAGAGGAGAACCAAGATAATACATCGAGTTCACTGAAGGATAAGGAGTTTGCTAACAATTTGAGCATAACAAATATGGAGGGTTCGATTCAACGCGTATGTTGAAATCACAAATTTCGACTTTTCTATGATGTCTATAAATATGATATTATCAAATATAGTCATACCCAGTTTTCAGCTTATGGAGTATAAATTATGTCAATGGGTTTGGAGAACTTTTTTGCTTGATTTTCGCTGTTGTAAGTTGTAACCTTTAAAATTTTTGCCTGTTGTATGAAGCGGCGAGTTAAGCAATTTTAGGTTGAAATGCTAACTATTTTTGGGATAGTTAACTCGATCTACTTGACACAACTATTGAGCGGTTTGATTGTATAGTGTTTCTTGTACTTTTTTTTTTGCCAAGTTGTAATTTAGATATATTTTGGAAAAAAGTTTCATAATAACATGAGAATGATTGTCCTTTGATTAGGATGAATTCAAGTGTAATTTTTTGGATTATATGTTGGATATGCTTCACTATACGCGGGAGGTTGATCTTTTTAGAGAGGTGTTTGTTAGTGTGATTGCATTTCATTGATGATATTGTTGCAAATTATATCAGTCTCCGAGATCATTATTCTCATCATGGTTTCGAGCCACAAATTATGAGAATTTTTTATTATGCATTAATAACGAATATTTATTTTGGGCAAAAGGTTTCAATATTGAAAGATTTAATGATTTACCCTCTAAATTTGGAATTTCTATCCTATCAAGATTTAAGGTTATTTCTTTACACACAAGTAAGGCTTAAAGAAAAACAAATTTTATTATACACTTGCGTGTACTGTGAGCATGGTAAACCAAATAAATTATGCTATAGGAGGCCCTCTATTGGAATGTATGTTGTAAAAGTCTTAAAGATTCAAAACAAACTTATGCTATGTTTAAGATGTTTACATGTATGTCTGAATAATTATGTGCATGTTTTATATTGTATGTTATATGGAACATGGATCAATTCATGTAAGCGAGCACCACGTACGTGGATGTAGAAGAGTATTACTATAATTTAATTTTTTACATAAAGTATGTTATAAATAAATTACTTTGCTCAAAATATTTTATATACATGGTTACTGTGAACCATGTTGTTCATCACGAACCCTGTTCCATGATATAATTTTTGTTTATATTTCCGATTAAATTAAATCTTCTATTCCATAGGAATAGGTTGGCGAGTCTCTTTCTCCTAAACAGGAGAAAACCTTTATTTCAATAATTGTCGTTATGGTTCTAATTTCATGAAACATGTATGTTCACCATCGGTATGGAATATTTGGTGGGGTGAAGCGGTATCAGGGTCGAGTGCAATAAGTCGGTTGGATCCTGTAAAAGAGAATCCATAAGCTAACCTCGATGGTTGATCAGAGAAACACCCCTCCGATGCTTAAGTCTGTAAAAGGAAAACCGGTAGCTCCCTGCTTAATTATGATGGAAAAATGTACTTGAATGACTCATACCATGGGATATTTAAAGTTGCTAGGGGACTCCCAATATCATTAGGAAACCTCCTCATTGGCTCAAGCACTATTTATCCTCAGTGCAATACAGATAGCACATAGGCCTTATCGAACAACTTGGATCAAGCCCATGCCCAATATACATGGCCTGCAGGGTCCTACCGGTATTTTACTATAAGACCGGTATCAGGTATGCATGGGTTAGTTCCTTGAATATCACGTTATTCACGTATGACATCTTGGCAGAATAAGGCGGTCCAACTAATCGACAAGGAAGTTAGGCAGCCCATACAATATGGATAGAAATCAAATTTTTAGTTTATATTGTTTCTCGTTAAAAAATTGGTATTGTCGTGGAAAGCAAGTCATTTCATAAACTTTAGTGTCCACTTCAGATTAGTGGTCATTTGATTAAATACAGACTAATCCCTTCCTTTCTCCTTCCCTTCTCTTCAGAGTCTTCACTCCCTCCAATCTCCCTATTATTCACTCAAGACTAAATCTCCCACAACCTCATGCCTCTCACCTTAATAACTGGGAGTATTCCCTCCCAACAACTCTAGCAAGCTCCACAACACTCTTGGCTATGATGACTCTGTATACACAAATTTCGAATCAAAATAATAAAGATAAGTTAAACAAAGAACAAAGAAAGTGTATTTCAATAAACGTATTGAGGACAATCTCTCGTAAACAGTTTATAATAAAAATAAACTAAGTTCTCCTCGATTCGTTCCGCGTTGAGAGAGCGACACGCTGCTGATGCCGACGCGGGAAATGTGTAGATCGTCGCTTTGTCAACGTCAACCTAAGTTTGAGTGTGGGATGACGTTTTGTCAACGTCAACCTGAATTTGAGTTTTGTTTGAGAGTATTCGAATGAGGGCTGACAAAAGCTTGAATATCAATCGAATTTGTTTGAGTGTATCTGAACAGTCAGCACGAATTTGTTGTGCTTGCTGACTATTTGCAGAGAGAATTCCAAGAGAATTTTATGAGCCTTGAGAATAATGATTTTTCCCCGCTCCCTCAATCAAGGAGGTGAGTGGCCTATTTATAAGCTGAATGAAGATCCCTTTATGGACTTCGTAGCTTATGACGCTGGCCCGTTATGACTGGAAGTCATTTTTACCTTTGCCATTTGACCATCTTATTTGGACTATAATGTTGACTGGCCAAAATAATTGATAACCCAAATTATATTTGTTTGATTTGGATATTTTAGTTAAGTAGGCTAAATTAATTAAAGTGGGCTAATTATATTTATTTTAGCTCAATAATAATCAATTTATTTTAATGTAAAACACTAATAAATTTTTAGTGTCTACAATTTGCACCCTCGGCACTACGTCGCGAATACGACTTGTTGTGCTTTGGCATGACAAGGTCTCGACAAATTTGAGCTTTGACTTGAAAGTATTTTCTTTTATTTTTTTTAATGTAGATCCAAGTAGTATCCTACCCAAACAAGAAATTGGGTAAAATTTTATAGATATACTGTTTGTGAAATCTAATCCTTTTAGGATTTGATATACTTGTTCCCCAAGGATTTTATCTTTTGAGAGAGTACGATTATTGAACATCTATTTAAGCGAGTCAATGTTTGACAAGAGAAACACTTGGCGTCTCATCGTGAGAGGCCAAAATGGCCTCTCACACAAAAAGACAAAAAACAGACAGATACCAAAATTTAAAGTTGATACCAAATTACTTTACCAATATTTAAAGTTGATACCATATTACTGTACCAAAGGAGGTATTAGTGATATCAAAGTTCAAAGTTGATACCAAAGTAAGTATAATTGATGCCAAAGTAAGTATAATTGGTGCCAACGTAAGTATAATTCTGTACCAAAACTCAAAGCCGATACCAAAGCTCACTTACACTGTGCATCAAAATAAGAGCTTATTTTGGTACGCAGACACCAATTTTACCGAACTTCGATACCAAAGCCCAAATGGTCCGTTTTTTGTGCCTTTTTCGCGCGAAACGCCAATACGCCCGCGAGGCGCCATTTTGGCGTCTCACGATGAGATGCCAAGACGAGATGCCAAGACAAGCTCGTTTGACAATCTCTCGTACAAAACGAGTCTGGCTTGACATCGTCATTGACAATCAGGTAAGCAATTTGACCCTTTTTTTTATTGTCGCATGCACTATTCTACAGAGTACCAAACTGATTTTTTTTTTCCGACACAACAACTTATATTCACTAGGAAACAAAATTCCCCAAGTGGAATCTGTGGCCTTGTGAATTCGTGTTCTGTGCAAGAACCAGGTAAATGCTTTTCATCTTTTTTTTTTTTCCTTCTTTGATTTTCGGTTGATTAGCGCTGTAGAGACTACTTTTGTGACTTGTTTTTTTTCTCTTTTTTTATTATACAATTTAGTATGCTTGACTTAGCACTTGAACATAATGATTCATGTTGGTCGCAAGATTTACTTAGCCCTTTTCTTATTGTCGTCTGATTAGTGCAGCACAAACAAATCACCTTATAATTGATTTCATCAGCAACGCTAAATTCTTCATCAGCATCAACATCATAAAATCATAAGGTAAACTTATCTTTCTCAGTAAAAAATATTGGTGTAGTAATTATGGTTGACCTTCCTTCTTGTCCAACCAATCTTTGACTTTGGAGGTAAACATAGGACTATGCTTTGCACCCATATTTACCTATTGTTTCTTTGCTGTACCGATGTATCGACACTCACATGCTTCTTTTCCTTTCAATTTTTTCTTTATTTCTAATTTGTCCTGTACGAATAACATCCAGCACTTGGCTTTGAGACTTTACTTTTATCTTCTGCCACATAATCCGCATGATGCACCCCCTGCAATCTCTTTTTTTTTTTTTTTCTTGATGATGATAATTAAGTGTTAATGGTTGATGCTTGTATGCCACACGTGCATACTAAGCTGTAGATTATTTGAATTGGTTTGAATGCAATTCCCTTCCTTTTTTTTTGTTTCATGCGACACATATACAAGTACAGCAAGTATTTGCTTAGTAGTTTACTACTTTCTTCGCGAGAGTCACATATCTTAATGCTTGTTGTCTCTGTTTTTTTGTTAACGGCACTTTGCGGCAACCAATATTACGAGACTAACAAAGCAAATTTCAGAACTTTGCGCCCCCCCTATAGTATTTTCGCTTGACTTGGTGCCTATTTGATAAATTTGATATGACTGAAAATGCGGGCAACCCAAGACGGAGAGAGAGAGCTTCGGCCCACTTACATGCCCCCAAAAGAAGCTCCATACTAAAACCAATTGGCAATAAGTAGAGAGTAGCTTCTATAAACTTATATTTCGCAGACTTTCTCTCCTTTTCTCCAAGTGCGACAACTCACACGCGCACAACATATATGTGGGTTCAACACTCCCCTCACACGTGGGAGTCCTTGGAATTATAAAGCATACCCGGTAAGGCAATCCTCATTGGGAATGATCGTCCAATAGGGGGACTTATCCAGTTGCATGACAAATGCCCAATATGAAAGGCCCAACAACCCGCCTCGATACTACGATAAATTTGATATGACCCAAAACGGGCCCAAGCAACCCAAGACGTCTGTCTCTGCCCTCCTCACAAAAACCAAAAAAATTTCCTTTTCTCCTTCTTCCATCGTCGCCCTATTTTTCCCTCCGACGATTTTATCCTCCTCCTTCAATTCTTTCTATCCTTACAAAAATCTCAAAAAATTAATTCAGTTATGGCTCAAGTTCAGACTCCTCCTGCTCCAGCTGGGCCCAAACGGGTCGTTGAACCCGAATGGTAATGGTGGTAGTGGTTCAGGGGGCTTTTGTTACGACGTCGCTTTATGTCAGGTGACCTTGACATTAATGTGAATGACTCACAGCTTTACGATCCGTTTAACCGCATTGGTCAGTTGTTTCGTTAGGGTTTGCAGAGATTTAACCACCCGTCGATCTCTCGGTTATGGTTATGTCAACTTCAGCAATCCTCAAGATGCTGTGAGGGCATTGGATGTGTTGAACTTCACTCCCCTTAATGGGAAAAGTATTAGAGTTAGTTATTCTCACCGAGATCCTAGTATCCGCAAAAGTGGCACTGGGAATATATTTATCAAGAATTTGGACAAAGCTATTGACCATAAAGCGTTGCATGATACATTTTCTTCCTTTGGGAACATCCTGTCATGCAAGATAGCTACTGATTCAAATGGTCAGTCCAAGGGTTTTGGGTTTGTTCGGGCTTGATATCGATGAAGCCGCTCAAAAAGCCATAGAGAAGCTAAATGGAATGCTGATTAATGATAAGCAAGTGTATGTTGGACAATTCGTTCGTAAGCAGGAAAGGGACACAGTTATGAGTAGAACAAAATTCAACAATGTGTTTGTGAAGAATTTGTCTGAATCAACTACTGATGAGGATTTGAAAAATGTTTTTGGTGAATATGGACCTATCACCAGTGCTGTGGTGATGAGAGATGCGGACGGGAAATCGAGATGTTTTGGATTTCTTAACTATGACAGTGCAGATGATGCTGCCAATGCAGTCGAGGCATTAAATGGTAAGAAATTTGATGACAAAGAGTGGTATGTGGGGAAGGCTCAGAAGAAATCTGAGAGGGAGCGAGAGAATAATGAGAGTTTATTATATTGATGTGTTTTAAATAATGAACTATGAGTACAATATATATAGGAGTATAAAGGGACTCCTAGTAGGTAACTATCTCTAAAAGATATCTTATTCTAATCTTAATCAAATACTTATTGGAAATAATCATAACATAATATATCCCTAAATATAATATATCCTAAGGATATTATCATATCTTTATGATACCCTACTATTCCTAATACCCTCCCGCAATCGTAACGGCAGTAACACGAACGTTACGATTGGAGAAATAAAAAAACATTAAAATCAACAGCAAACAAATATATTGAACGGGAACACCATTCTTTTTGAACCCGTAAATTGTTTCTTCTTCTTGATGAGAACGCCAATCTTTTCGAACTCACCAAATACTTTAACAAAACGGGAACGTCATTCATTTTGTACCCATAGTGTTTATGTTTTTTTTGAGCAAATCACGCTCACAACAAATATTGACTTTTCTTGAGCAAAGTCGAGCTCTCTTCAAATGCTGGTTTTCCTGAGCAAAACCGTGCTCACAATACATTAAATCCTTGTCTCATGGCACAAGGAGAACCAAACCTTGTCTCACGGTACAAGGAGAACCAAGTCATGTCTCATGACACAGGGAGAGCCGCAAAAAAATTACCAATTAGGTAAGGAACGTTTGTCTTGTTGATTCTCATACCAAAGATATCAACTTACCGAATACGTTCGATCGCAAGTTTTCCTCTTTTTTTTTTTTTTTTAATACAAAGATTAGAAAAAAAACATCAAAAAGAATGCCGGTGATCTGAGTCATTCGCACAATTATCATCAAAAAGAGTTTATGTTGAAACTCACTGTCAGCACTCAGCAGTATTGGAGCTTTGAACGTAGCAAGTAGTCAACCTCTTCAAGAATAAAAAAAATCTTTTGCATACAATTATTTCATCACTCTTAACACAAATTCGATACTTTTTACCCTTTTTTTTCCAGACAACTATAACCAAGATCCAACCGGCAGGCATATGTACAACTTACATCACCCACCGGTAGGAAAGCGGAAACGTGTTTAAGGTCCTTCAAGGATCGACCCGCTCGGATACCATGTTAAGTTTATAGGAGGGAGCGAGAGAATAATGAGAGTTTATTATATTGATGTGTTTTCAATAATGAACTATGAGTACAATATATATAGGAGTATAAAGGGACTCCTAGTAGGTAACTATCTCTAAAAGATATCTTATTCTAATCTTAATCAAATACTTATTGGAAATAATCATAACATAATATATCCCTAAATATAATATATCCTAAGGATATTATCATATCTTTATGATACCCTACTATTCCTAATACTATTATATTTTTTTACTTGGATTTTGACATACTTTGTTTGACTTACAGTACATCAAATTTTCAAGATATCGAACTTACGTGTTTGTCTTTGGAGCAATACCAGAAGGTCTAGACTAGTAAGGTGATGATTTTTTTTTACACCTTTTAGTCTAAAATATTTTATCTGCATATCACTTTTTTTGTGCATGTGTACCCGTGTATTTTTTTGTACTATATGACAGGTTCACCTGAAGACGGGGATTTCGTCGCGATGGGCCATATGTCTTTAACACTGTGAGCCTGTCAGGGGTGTTATTCATATGTCTTTAGCACTACGACACTGACACCTCCAGACAGTCCCTTGAAGACGAAGACGGGGATTTCGTCGCGATGGGCCAGATGTCTTTAGCACTGTGAGCCAGTCAGGGGTGTTATTCATATGTCTTTAGCACTGCGACACTGACACCTCCAGAAAGTCCCTTAAAGACGAAGACGGGGATTTCGTCGCGATGGGCCATATGTCTTTAGCACTGTGAGTCTGTCAGGGGTGTTATTCATATGTCTTTAGCACTGCGACACTGACACCTCCAGACAGTCCCTTGAAGACGAAGACGGGGATTTCGTCGCGATGGGCCATATGTCTTTAGCACTGTGAGCCTGTCAGGGGTGTTTATTCATATGTCTTTAGCACTGCGACACTGACACCTCCAGACAGTCCCTTGAAGACGAAGACGGGACGTCGGATCCTTTCCCCACCTTTTTTTTCTAACACGTCTTTATTTTTTTTTTCTTTTCAGGATGGTGTACTTCAGAGAATTCAAGAGAGGCGATGACATTCATCTCTCTTTAATTGAAAATGAAGAAGATGATCCACGGACTGGCACTAATTTCGTTATTCACAAATCACTACTTCATCCTGACGACATGCAGACGCACATTGACAAAGGATCATTACTGAGTGAAATGTCAGTAAAGGTGAATAAGGGGTCCCGCGACGCAATTCCGATGTATGTCCTTAAGAGCACTCTTCGAGACAACTTTGAGCTTCCTACGTCTTCATCGATGCTTGGTCGCAATATCATTTCAGGTTCGGCGCGATGGGGCTCTAAGAGTTTGAGAATCTTGGGCGAGGCAGTTTATTTGTCTGGCTATTGGGAGTGGACCGAAGACGTTCTATCTCGCTTTGGAGCAATTCTTGACTCTTGTTCTATTTACTCTGCAGTTCAAGCTTCTCTTTATTTGTATGATAAGAACCCTGACATCATTTGCTCATTCTGTGAGAGCTGGTTCCCTACTAGCAATACACTTCGTACCATGACTGGTGAGTGGTCTATTTTATTGTGGGACATGTACAAATTTGAAGGGTTACCTATTGTTGGAAATATTTATGATGAGACAGTCCCTAGCTACAACATATGCGTGCTCGAGACACAGAGGGGAACCGATTGTTATCTCAAGCTTGTGAGATACTGTTTGTTGTTTATCATACCCTAACGAAAGACCCCAACTGTAACACCCCGTAATTTTCACTCTTTATTTTTGGTGTTATTTTATTTTAAAATGATATTTTTCGTAAAAATAAATAATTTATTATTTAGATTATTTTGGAACGTGTTGTGAAAATGTGTATATATATTTATATGTTGTGATATATTTATATATATATATATTTATTTTAAGTTGTTAGTTATTTATTTTAAAGGTTATATTAATTTCGTTATTTGTTTAGGCGTTTAGGATGCTGTTTTGTCGCGTAGCGTTTTTGTAACGTTGTTGGACCGACTTGGGTGATGAAATGTTGCATCGCATGTGGCATGCTAATGTGTTTATTATATTTATATTTATATTATAATTTATTAGAATTATTTTCATTATTAAGTATTTTCAAAGTTTAGGCGCGATTTAGGAATTTATCGATTTATCGCGTGACGGACTTTTGATGCGTGGACCTTTGATGACTTGGGCCGAAATCATCTTGGTGTGGTTGGGCTTGGACAGCCGGCTATGGGGAGGGAGAAAGAAGAAACTTCTCTTCTTTCATTTCTTTTCTTTTATTTGATGACCCTTGGTAGTTTGTAACCCCCATAACCCCCCTAATCATTTCTCCTAAACCCTTCATTTTTCCTTGCCATAAAATTCTGATTTTTATTAAAAGAAGTTCAGCATCATTCTCATTTAACCCTCACCGTTTTCAAGAAAAGAAAGAGAGAAAAGGAAGAGGAAAAGAATAGGAAGTTTCAACCCGGTTTTTCCTGTCGCACCTTTATAAAAATAACCGTAGCCGGAGATCTAACCGTTGGATCGTCTTCAAATTTGGACACAACATTTATAACGTCTTGTTCTACACTCTGACCGGAGCGATTTAGAATCTGAGCTTATTATCATCGGGAATCATGGTCGTAATAGAGCAGTGCGAAACAAGAGTTTTCAACGTTCAAGAAGAAATGCCTAGTGACTTGTTGCTACAATTCTCGTTCGTTATGCCTTGGGGTTAGAAGAGGATTTGGATTGCATGCTTAACTCGTGATTGTCTCTTTAGACTCAACTCTCCTCCCGACGATCCAGGTAACTAGTTGTTATCTTAGAACCATAGTGATTAGGGTATTATTCGGTATTAGATTACTACGCTAGGAAATATTTAAAATACTTTTTGAATGAAATTTTTGATGAAATTTGACATGAATATACTTGATACATGCTATGTTAATACTGTGTAGAGAAAAATAATTTTCGCATGATTTTTAGTATTTATTTGATTAAATTGGTGTTTTGTGCGTTTTTGGCTAAATTGCATGATAATTATGGAACGACTGTTAAAATTGATGAAATTATTTTTTCTTAGATCATGTTACATGCGTAGTATGTATTCCATGCCTTAGAATAATTTTTTCCTACTGTTTACTATTTTATTTAATTGATATGTCCTGCTTTTTTGTAATTTCGGTTCACAAGATATAAATCATGAAAATAATTTCTGGAGGTTGAAAAATTAATTTCTTTGAATATTATGTATTTCCGTGAGTTTTTACATGTTATGTAAATTTTTGGTAATTTTTGGGCGTCTGTTTATATTTTTTAATTATTATAATGGCTTATTTGAGGAATCTGTATATTAACGTTTAAAAATACTTTTAGAGTCCGAAAACTATAAATAAAAATATTATCATGTCAGTAGAGCCATTAGGGTCGTATGATATTTTTTTTTTATGATTTTACTGTTCGAACTTATTAGTTTAATAATTATTATTGGGTTTTTGTTGTGAAATTGAGGATACTCTTTTAAATTATTTGAGAGCTTGTTAGTCAGAAATAATTTGTAATCTATTATGTTCTTGGTTGCTGATGTTCAGTAGGTTGCAGTAAGTATTATTGGGTATCCTTATGTTTATGTTTGATTTATGAGAAAAATGATTAATTGTTACTATTCATTTATTTATTAAGCCTTGGAGTTAATTGGTGATGTATTTTTGATTGAATTGTTGGTGCTGTAAAAACTAGTTTAATATCATTGTTGATGTTTAGAGTTGTTCAAGTGTTTATTGTGGGAGACATTTGTTGAAAGTTTGTAAGTTATTATTGAGGAATTATGAAAAGTTGTTTTGATGAATTATGGGTATAAGGCCGGGTGGCATCCCTTTGACGAATGTTTTTGAGATGAATGATACTTTGATGATATTTATGATTTTATTTTTGAGATAAGAATATCTGGTGGGATAGATGTAGTCCCCGGTGAAGAACATGCCAACCACCTGGTTTGCGAACTAGGGGTACACCTGGGTTAATTGTTGTCGTCCGAGAGGTCAGGGAGCTCTGCGTGTTCTACCCTGCATCGGGAGTTTGGCCATTCTTAGACACAGGCAGTGGGGAACGTAAGCCCATAGACTGACCTGGAGATTGCGATCTGACAAACCTTAGGAAGTGAATTGCGATTCACTGGCGTTCGGTTTATGACTCAATAACTTGTTTTACCTATACTTCTATTTTTATAAAAGTACTTTTGAGATGATTTATTTATTTTTATCCAACTCACTTGCTATTTATTATTCACTTGCGTTATTTGTGAGTTATATGGAAGTGGATGCATATCGTAGTTGACTTGACTTTATTATTTCCTTTCTTATTAATCTATGTCTGAATCATGCTTTGATTTCTTTTGTTCTGGGAGAACTGCTAGTTACTCCCCACTGATTGTGGATATTTGTTGTATATTTTGCAGGTTTTGTTGATGGGGATTTTCTTTGATTTTGGGCTCGGGTTGAGATGCGAGAAATAATCTATTAGGGTGTTAGTTCTAGACTTCTCTTTAGTTTGAGATAGTTTTCTCATTTCGATTTTAATCTAAGTAATTAATTTACTTATAGTATTTAATTATGTTTGTTTTTATCACTTAGTTATTTAAACATTATTCTTGTAGTAGTGACATTCCCAGAAGACGATGTTTCCGCCATCGTCCTATTAAATATATTATTATTTCTTTCTTTTCCGCTTTGAAATTCTGGGGTGTTACACCAACTCTAGGAGAGGTGTGAGTGCTCATAGCTGGATTGATTTTTGGTGTAAGCAGAAGAGATTTCACAAGGAACCTACCAAGAGGCGAAGGTACTCTGAGTCTCGCCCAAAATTTACCGCTAATCCCAGTGTGAACATTAAAACTCAGTCAATTGTTTGGGATAAGGCAGAATCATATATGTTTGACCTTCTCGGGATCAAAGCTATGAATAGAAGAATAAACACTTATGTTACGTAGCTGCCTTTATATCTTGCTGGTTATGCACTTTTGTGCTCCCTGACTCTGAAGAGAGGTTGATTAGACCGAGCACTTTTGAGATTGCTGCCTTGATGGCATGTGGGCAAACCTTTAGTCATGCAGTTCCTGTGCTCTCCAGTATATATCGCGGTTTGAATGCTATTGCAAGAGCTCCAAAACCAGCTTTCTCAAGAACCTTCTTCCCAGCTCATTATCTTTATGGTTGGCTAGCATATTATTTCAACACTCACCATGACGCCGACCCTGTTCCACCTGGTCCTGTGATGGTTATACATTCAGGTGCACAAGGGTCAAAACTCTTTAATGGAGAGGATGCTCACGGTCTTATACATGCAGGGGCGTCAATTAACGTGGGTTGCACCATGTTGAATAAGAACAAACATGACGTTTTGCACGATGACGGTTAGTTGGACCCTGTCAAATTCAGTTATATGGTTTCTCTTCGATCAGGCTACCTCGTCTTGCGTTCCCGTGACATTTTTCATGCTGAACCCTACTCCCCTCATCGATTTGGAAGGCAATTTGGTTACTGCCAAGATTACACTGGTCTACTTCGCCGTGATGTACATGAACGGAGGGTGTCTTACTATGAAGCTTTGCGTTATTGGACATTGCTTTTGTTTACAGGAAGTCAGTCTCGTGTTTTTACACCATGCCAATCACTGGACTGGAAAAACTTAGTGACATCTGAATTTACCAGCTGGTGGCCTAAAGTGACTATTGGAGATTTAAGGAAGAATGTTCAGATTCTTTGTTCGAGCGCCTTGACTGATGCATTAACGTCCAAGTAAGATCAAAGGCTTAATGACAGAAAATGTGTGAGTCAGCCAAAAGATGATGGTTCACGTCTTAGAGGTAGCCCTGACAACCGCGGTAATAAACAAAATCATCATGGTTCTATTGACGGCGTAGACACCAGTGACACAGAGTCTGATGTTAACTTCAAACACAAACGTAATGGGAAGAGGAAGTCAACCTCCCAGGCTCAAGAAGTTGATACATCAAACTTTGGGGAGTTTTTTCATTTGGTAAGTCCGGTTTTTTTTTTTTTAATTGCTTCCTTTTATGTATTTATTTCCTTTTAGGACGGTGACGTTGACTTGTATGCGAGCATTCAAGACATTGTAAATGGTAATATGTTTGTATAGGGCAATACCCATCCTCCGACTAGAAAAGGAAAGGAATTGAGGATCATAAAGGATTCGACTGGTGGGGACCAATTTGCCTATCTTCCTCAACGCGCAGTGAACGATCGCCCAGTGGTCCCAATTCTCTTTAAGTTGCCTCTAGGGCTTTGGATATTCATCCTAACGCTGTGAACGCCTCTGATGACGCTACAAAGGGTGTTCATGTTCTTACCGCATCTTCTAACACTTTTCGTCCAGGGCCTAATTCTTCCACCATCTTTACCAACGCTATTTGAAGTATTGGAGCAGGCTATCTGACAATGTTGCAACAATCACCCTTTTCTGAGGTTGAGGAAAAATATGCAGAAGCTCGCATGGTGTATAAAGGCATACAAAACCTTAAGGGTGACCCACGTCCGCTGAAGCTAGGTTGATTCCTATTTTTGGTCTGTCAAGTCTTATCTTGCTTTAGAAGCAGAAGTTGCGTGGCGCCAACGGCCGAGCGGGTGGAGCATGACATGCGTGCTCGCCGAGTTCCCGAAATAAGATGAGTCCAACTTTGTTCAAGAGCAAGAGAAGCAAAAACTATTTCGAGGAGCATGATGCAAAGAGAGTCACGAAAAGGTTAAGTGATCTCGAAGCCGAATTACAAAAACTCGTGAGGAGAAAATCCATCTATCTGATGAGTTGACAGCTAATAAAACCTCTTTAACATCCTATGAAGAACAGATAAAGGCTGCAAAGCGGATTCTGGATGAGTTGGAAGCAACTCCATCTTTGAGTACTGATGAGATTGCCCTAGTACTGATGAGATTGCCCAACTTGAACAACATAGGGTGAACCTTCTCGAACTTCAGTGTGCAATCAAACCCTTTGAGTGGATGGATTGAGACTTTTTCCCTTTCTGCTTCTCTTTTATTTTTATTTTTTTCCGATAAGATGAACACATCTTTTTCTTGTCATTATTATTTAGCCGTTCACAGTTTATACTCTTGCGGGCCAGGAGTACTATAATAATTGCATTTTTTTTTGTTTCGCCGTTCACAATTTAGACTCTTGCGGGCCAGGAGTATTGCAATTTTTTTTTGTTTCGCCGTTCACAGTTTAGACTCTTGAGGGCCAGGAGTATTGCATTTTTTTTGTTTTGTTTCGCCGTTCACAATTTATACTCTTGCGGGCCAAGAGTATTACAATAATTGCAATTTTTTTTGGTGTGGTTGCACTCGAGTATTATTATTTTTTTGTTACCCAAGCTGCCTACGTACTTGCAAAAGAATTATCGAATCACTTTTATAAGATCAAGCCAACGTAGTTCAAGTTCACATATATTTTCTTTCAACATATGCAGTTTATCCTCTTGCTTAGGATTTTAACAATGCTCTCACTTTTCATGAGTAGTAGCGCTTCAGAAACTTGCCATTGATAGGCCCCACACGTAATCCTTCGGCATCAACAATTTTATATGCCCCATTAGTGTATACCTCTTTGACAACGTATGGGCCATCCTATTTAGAACTGAATTTACTTCCTGTCTTGCGAGAAATAATGATGGGTCTTTTAATGGCTAGGACCATGTCTCCAACTTGAAAGGAGCGAGGTCGAACTTTCTTATTGAAAGCACGTGACAGACGAGCTTGGTAGCATTCAGATTTTTGTTGTGCTTGGAGTCTTTTTTCGTCAAGCGCCTCCAACTCAGCAAGTCGGAGTTTATCATTTTCTTCAGAAGTCAAGCCTTCCAGCATGGCAATTCGCAATGATGGAATTTGAAGTTCCAAGGGGAGAACGACCTCAACGCCGTACACCAACGAGCATGGAGTTGATTGTGTTGCTGATTTATATGTCTTCATGTGTGCCCATAGAGCTTCCCCTATTCTTTCATGCCAATCATGTTTGGACTTGGCAACCACTTTGCTTAACAAACTATAAAGTGTCTTGTTGAGCGCTTCAGCTAGACCGTTTGCTGGTGCATTACACATTGACGATCTATGTTAGGTGAATATAAACTTCTCACATAAACTTTTCATCAATTTATTGTAAAATGGTGTTCCATTGTCAGTGACAATTCTTCGGGGTACACCATATTTGTAGATGATGAGAGTACGAATGAAGTCAACAACATTCTCCTTTTTTACCTCGCGTAAGGGGATGGCCTCTGCCCATTTAGAAAAATAGTCAGTCGCTGCCAAAATATATGCTTGTCCAGCAGATGATTTTGGTGTGATTGGGCCGACTACATCAAGTTCCCATGCTTCAAATGGCCAAGATGCGACTGTGGGGTGTAATGGCTCTGGAGGTTGATGAATGAAGTTAGCATGAAATTGGCAAGCTTCACATTTCTTTGCATAGTCCATGCTATCTTGTACCATGGTTGGCCAATAGTAACCCATTATTTTAATACGGGCCTGGCGTTTTGGACCTAACTGATGAGCGCCATAGACTCCAGAGTGAGCTTCCTCCATGGGTTGCTTTGCTTCTTCATCTCCGAGACATCTTAACCAAAGACCATGGAAGGATCGTCGATAGAGAGTCTCCTTATAATATATAAACCGTGAGGCTCGACGACGAATCTCTGTCTTATGTTTTGGATCACTTGGCAATTTTTTATGTTCCAAATAATCAATAATTGGTTGACGCCAATCTTCTTTGTCGATTTGATAGACAGAGATTATGTCGACTTCTTCAAAGATATTCGTCAACATCATTGTCATCGGGAGCGACAACCCATCGTTTGCAAACGGTACAAACATGATTTCTTCGCCTCCCAGGGCCAATGTGGCCGCAAGCCCAGCCGAGCGTGTCGCCCATCTTGTTGGCACTCCTTGGAACATAATCTAACTTGACGGCATCAAGTTTGTCAAGCAATTGTGACGATTGCCTTTGATAAGGGATTAGATTATTCTTTTTGACTTCGTATTCACCCGACAGTTGTTTTAGGACCAATTGGGAGTCCCCGTGAATGTCTAAGTCTCTAAGTCCCATTTCAATTGCCATTTGGAGGCCTATTATGAGTGCTTGGTACTCATCCATATTATTGGAGCACGGTTGAGTTAGCACAAAAGAGTATGGCAGATATGCTTTTCTGGAGAAATGAAGACAACTCCAGCTCCTACACCGTCATGACGAGCGGCGCCGTCAAAGTACATTTTCCAAGGTAGGAGTATTTCAATGAAAAACACGTCTTCACCTGGCAAATCGTCTGATATCTCCCATTCTGCAGGGACTGGGTGGTCTGCGAAAAAGTCTGTTATCGCTTGCCCCTTGACAGCCTTTTGCGGGACATACACAAGGTCATATTGTTTTAAAAGCATAGCCCACTTTGCAAGTCTGCCAGACAACACGGGCCTTGAGAGAATGTATTTTATTGGGTCATACCTCGAGATGACATGAACTGTATGAGCTTGCATGTAATGTATTAATTTTTGGATCGCAAAAATCAAAGCAAGGTAAATTTTTTCAATAGGTGAGTAATTCAATTCAGCACCCACCAAAGTTCGGCTCAAGTAGTAAAGACCTGTCTCCTTACGATCTTCTTGCTCTTGAGCGCACATTGCCCCCAGGGATCGCTCTTGTGCTGCAATATAGAGGATGAGTGGTTTCCCTTTTATTGGTGCCCCCAAGACAGGGGGAGAAGACAAGTACTTATTTATACTTTCGAAAGCTTTTTTACACGAGTCATCCCATTTGAATGGGGCATCCTTTTTCATGAGATGGCTAAAGGGATGACATCTTCCTGCTAAATTGGAAATAAACCTTCGAATGTAAGCGAGACGCCCTTGGAGGCCACACAACTCCTTGAGGTTCTTAGGTTCAGGCATCTCTTGGATGGCCTTGATCTTTGCTTGGTCAATTTCAATACCCCTGTGTCTGACAATGAAGCCTAGAAACTTTCCTGAGGTGACGCCAAATGCGCACTTGAGGGGGTTCATTTTTAATTGACATTTTCGTAGTCTTTCAAAGACTTTACGGAGATCATGCAGATGATTCTCCTTCTTCTTAGACTTTACGACCAAGTCATCTACGTAGCACTCCACAATTTGATGCATCATATCATCAAAAAAATTCTGCATTGCACGCTGATACGTAGCTCCGGCATTTTTCAAGCCGAAAGGCATAACTTTATAACAGAATATCCCTTTAGGGGTACGAAATGCAGTTGCTTCTTGATCTTTAGGAACCATGTGAATTTGGTTGTATCCAGCGGTACAATCCATGAATGACAAAGCCTCATGACCAGTGGTGGCATCAATCATGATTTCTGTTACTCGGAGTAGGAAGTTATCTTTAGAACACGCCTCATTCATGTCGTGGAAGTCCACACAAACTCGTAACTGTCCATTTTTCTTTCGTACTGGCACAATGTTTGCTATCCAAGTAGGATACTTGACTTCGCAAATAAATTTTGCATCAATGACCTTGTTTACTTCTGCCTCAATTTTAGGAATTAATTCCGGTCTGAAACGTCTTTGGAATTACTTCTTTGGACTGACACCTTTTTTGATGGCTAAGCGATGGACAACGACTTTTGGATCGAGACCTGGCATCTCCTTATAACTCCATGCAAATACGTCTTTGTAGTCAGAGAGTAACTTGGAATATTTTTGTTCTTCTTGTTGGGTAAGAAAAGCGCTGACGTAGACAGGGCGTGGCTCTTCTTGAGTTCCCAGGTTTAACTCTTTTAACTCATCGACATTGGCTTGCCCCCCATCTTCAAGAGTTTTAGGAGACTCATCTATTTCCATCTCCTCGTCACTTTCAGGAGCCTCATGCCCTGTGATATGGTTTGAAGAAACAAATTCAACATCTTTTTCTTTTTCTTGACTAAACGAAGTCCTTTGGTTTCTTAACACTATGACACGACCTTTGGCTTTCAAGGGTGCATGTTCAATGATGTCTACCACCTGTGTACGCCTCATGTGAGATATGACAACACTTTGATGTGCGTCCTCGCCTTTGACTTCATTTTCCCTCTTGTGATGCGACTTAGTACTGACCGTCTTCGTTGTTTATCAATTGAGGTCGATGCACCAAGACGTTTAAAGACAGATGCTTTCTTCTTAGAGGATCGAAGATTTTGCAAGGGTGTTTGTGTTTTTGACTTAGCACCTTCATTTAGCTCGTGTCCTCCAAGTCTGTCAAAAACCGATGTATGGTCCTTTACGACAGACGACTGCAGTCGATCAAAGACCGATATTTTTGGCTGAGGCACATTATTTTCACCTTCATTTTCTTCGAATTCCTCCGCAGTAATATATTGCGAAGAAGAGGTTGTCACTCTACGCCGTGCGGAAATTTTGATGGGTGTTGGGGTTTCAAATCCCAAGCCTACTTTAGTCGGACGTACCTCAATGCCATACTCTTGCAATTTCTTTTGTGTGTCATTAATTCCATGAGGATTAACCTCAATGACATTGCCCATAGGCGCTGGATTCTCGAAGTCATAACCAGACTTCGCCAAGAGTTTATAAGCATTTGGGTCAAACCTACCCTTGTTAAGCCATTTTCTCCTAGATTGATCGACATATTCTAAAGTTGGAGGCTTAGAAATGTGATCGTAGTTGGCCTTAGGTAAAGGAACAACCACTTCCTTCTTTAAACACTGAAGAGTAGTCTCATCTACCCCTTTTTCTTTCTTTGGCTCGACTTCCACACCCTGACACCCTGCGAAAGGTGACTCCCCTTCCTTACGACGCGATTTAGGAATGTATCGCAAGACGGGAGTTGTTACTACCTTCTTCATTGCTTTAATAGGTTGAGCAACAACTTATTCTTTGACTTTTTCCTTGCATTTTTGTTGTTGCATCTCACTGGTGGCTGACTCGCTAGAGCTTGAAGACGAGGGAATATCACCATTTTTATTTGTACTCCTTTTCCCTGTTGAGGGAATTCTAGATGGCAACATTTCACTTGAGGGTTCCTCATCTTCAAAAACTTAGCATCGGCGAAGTACGACCGCCGTGCTAAAGGGTTTAAGCATCCCCATTGATTTTCTTCTCGCCTCCACGATAAAATTTCGGGACATTGATGGAGGGTTGATGCGACTACCCCATTTTCATGCAACCAAGGTCGTCCAAACAACATTTTATACAACGTTTTTGTATCAATGATGTGAAAAAGAGTAGATGATGTCAACTCTCCCATCACGAGGTCGAGACGTATTATGCCTATGGCACGCTAACTGTTCAAATTGAACCCCTGGATCATTAGACGACTATCAGAAAGATCTTCCATAGTGATCCCTAAATCAGTCATGGTGGATTTTGGCATGATGTTGACAGCTGAACCTCCATCCACTAAGATGCGATTCACTCTCTAGCCAAAAATGTAACCAGAGACGAACAAGGGTCGGTTGTTAGGTTTTGAACCCAACAACAAGTATTCATCAGTGAATGCTAAGGCAAAATTACATGATGCACATTTAGCCGAACTTGCTATTGGCTCTCCAGCATCCTTCACTTTGTCAAGGTGTAATTCTGGGTGCTCAAGTGCAAGAGCCACTTGTCGACACATTTCTCGAGGCAAATGAAAGATCTACCTCCATCCCATGCGTGTAAGAAGAGCTTCCAAGATAGCCAATATCTTTGGATCTATCTCTGACCCTGAATGCTGAATAGTCACTTTAACAGAGATTTCATTTTCTTTAACAAGCTCTTGATCCTCCTCCTCTTCTTTTTCTTCTTCATCTTCAACAAATGAGGTAGCATTAACAGTAACCATAGTGAAGTAATCTTTAGGAAAGAATTATTCTAAGGTTACAGGGGTAAGTGGATCTTGTTCGAGCAAGTCAATTGGCAGTACTTGCTGTTTAGTATGTTTTCTTGACTTTTTCTTTCCTTTCGAGCATTTTGAGCCCTTCCTTTTTTGATGTTGGTTGTTAGTTGAGATACAGTGCTTAATAGATGGCACATCATCAACTTGGAGAACCGGTCGCCGCACATGTACAATTACTGGCTCCAAACTCCCAAACTGCAGAGTTTGAGCCTCCCAATAAGAATTAACATCACGGAGGCGTGATTAGCTTCAGCAACTTCATCAAAATCCAGTACAATCTTCCCATCCTTTGCAAGCTTCATAATTCTCTCCTTAAGGGTTATACACTTTTCAATGGGATGACTAATCAACCTGTGATATCGACAGTAGTTAGAGTCGGAAGTCTTACCGACCTCTGCAGGACGCTTAGCTTCAGGTAACTCAATGACTTTGTTTTCAAGCAAATCATCTAACATCCCTGATAAATCAGAGTCTGGGAATGGATATTTCTTTGCTTGGAGTTCTTTCAAGGTTGGCCTATTTTTCCTAGGTTCTTTAGAAGATGAACCCTTATTTTTTTCAAAGGTCGACGAGGAGGTAGTCGTGATCGACATTGACTCCTTAGTCGAACTTTTGGCGCTCTTGTCGCCTTTCTTAAAATCCTTCTTCTCTTTCTTGTATTCTGAAGAAGTGTTGATTTTGCCTCTGTTATTGGCAATGGTAAGCTCCATGTCATGAGCTCGTGTAACCAACTCTTGAAAAGTCGTAGGCTTTATATCTTGCAAGATATAAAGCAAGTCCCAATCCATTCCTTGAATGCACATCTCAACATCAGAGACTTCAGTTAGGCGATCTTTACACTCTAGACTCAGTGCGCGCCAACGATTGATGTAATCGATGACTGGCTCATCCTTCCACTGGTGAGTCTTAGTCAGTTCAGTCATACTGACAATACGTCGAGTGCTATAGAACCTGTTCAATAACTCCTCCTCCATTTGATCCCAACTGTCGATGGATTGTGAGGATAAATCTGTGTACCAATCAAAGGCCATGCCTTTAAGAGAACGAACAAACTGTTTTACCAGGAATTCATCTGTGGTACCAGCATTGTTGCATGTTTCCACAAAGTGAGCAATGTGTTGCTTAGGATTTCCTTTCCCATCGAATTGCTGAAACTTGGGGGGCTGGCAGCCAAAAGGCATCTACAGCTTATCGATCCTTTTAGTATAAGGCTTTACATAGCGATGACTGCCTTGAGAACTTTCCCCGAGTTGATTTTTGACAGCGTGAGCTATCAATAACTCAAGTTGTCGAGCTGTAGGTGGGCGGCGAGCGTCTTCACCACTATCGTCTTCGCTTTCATCCACACCTTGTCTTGATGCTGCATCGCCCTCCTCAAGTTTCTTGTTGAGGGCAGCGATTTGCTCATTTTGGAGTCGGATTTGAGCATCTTTTTCTTCTCCATCCTTCATTAATTTTTGCAGTAGGCTATTCATTTCAGCAAGTTGTTCCTCAACTGTCTTAGCTGAGGTCACCACAACAGAAGCAATGTTTGACTGTGAAGACAGCAAGGGTTCTTCTAAGTCGAAAATCTTTAGGGGTGATGAGACAACAAGATCATCACTTTTTTCATTGTCACTCTCTACATTGACTGGATCAAAGAGAGGGCTAGTGTGAACGGTCAGCCTGTCTGACTTATCAGATGAGAGTTGCTTCCATATTTGAGAAGCAATGAATGATGGCTCGTGTTCAGCCAAAGCAGTTGAGCCAAACACAGGGGTTTCACGCTCCTTGTGTGAATCAGGCGTGATGGATTATTCAGCAGCAGCAGGCTTAGAGAGTTTTCTCTGCCTGGTAGGAACATTTGCGGTTCGAAGCTTAGCATCGGCGGCAGCGACAACAACCTTTTTCATTCCTCTGGTGCAATAATCAAGAGTCATGTCATCCATAAAGTCACCCAACGTTACAGATTTTCGTAGGGTGTCGGCAGAGTTTTCAGAAGATTGAGAGATGTTCTTGCTTGAGGCCATTTCTCAGATTTGTTGTTGATGACGAAACAGAGATGAGAGGCAGAGATAGTCTCACCGAGCGTGCCAAAATTTGTATACACAAATTTCGAGTCAAAATAATAAGACAAGAAACAAAGTGACAAAGAAATTTTATTTCAATAAATGTATTGAGTACAATCTCTGTAAACAGTTTATAATAAAAATAAACTAAGTCCTCTTATTCTGTTCCGCAGTTGGAGAGTGACACGTGTTGATGTCGACGTGAGCCGAGGTGTAGACCGACGCTTTGTCCACGTCGCCCTAAGTTTGAGTGTGGGATGACGTTTGTCAACGTCAACCCGAGCTTGGAGTGGGATGACGTTTTGTCAACGTCAACCTGAATTTGAGTTTTGTTTGAGTGTATTCGAATGAGGGCTGACAAAAGCTTGAATGTCAATCGAATTTGTTTGAGTGAATCTGAACAGTCGGCACGACTTTGTTGTGCTTGCTGACTATTTGCAGAGAGAATTCCAAGAGAATTTTATGAGCTCTTGAGAATAATGATTTTCCTGTCCCCTCAACTGAAGGAGGTGAGGTCTATTTATATGGAATGAAGATCCCTTCATGGACTTGGTAGTTTATGGGCTTGGGCCCGTTTATGACTTGGAATTCTTTTTTACCTTTGCCATTTGACCATCTTATTTGGACTATAATGTTGACTGGCCCAAATAATTGACAACCCAAATTATATTTGTTTGATTTGGATATTTTAGTTAATTAAGTAGGCTAAATTAATTAAAGTGGGCTAATTATATTTATTTTAGCTCAATAATAATCAATTTATTTTAATGTAAAACACTAACAAATTTTAGTGTCTAGAGACTCTTATCCACCATAAATGATTTAATCCTATGCTTTTTTTCATAATTTAATGGCTCATATATGTTCTTGTCCGGTCTTTGTCTCCCTCTTTTGACGTGCTTTGTTTAATCTCTAAAGAAGACTTTATTGAAGAAGGATTTATAGTTGTAAAAGTTTAAGGACAAGACTCCATGAAATGGTGGAGTAGAAGTTCTTAACCACCCTTTGGTCTTGTACAATTGCAAGGTATATCTCTCTCAAATAAGAACCACAAATTTTTATTCTTGCTGCATATTGGTGGATTGTGAAGATGGTGTTACAGTTTCGATCTCCTATATAGTCATGGGTAGGATGGGTCGGGGTTGGTTCGAACCCATATGGACTAACTTTTGTGCTCGACACAAAAAAGTCATCTCAAGCACGACATGAAGCCTTACACAAAAATAACATGTTGGACGCAGTGGCGGATCCGGGAACCGAACAACGCGGCTCGAACTTGTTTAAACATGGAACAAAAACTAGTTTTATATGCACGCGGCGTGCGGCAAATTTTTACCGTTAATACTTATATTTAAAGATGTTGAAAACACTTATACATGTTGACTAATAAATTATTAATGTTATTAATAATTAACGATTCCAATATCAAGGTCTTTGTAATATAGTTTGGCTAATATATTATTAATGCTATCAATAATTGATTGCTTGAGCAAGTTAATTGGAAGAAAAGGGAAATTAAACCGCATTAATTTCCTATTAATATATTAGTACCGGTGGGAGGGGATTATTTGTGAAGAAGAAAAGCTAGAAAGTGGAGGATCAAAAGAAAAATAAAACCAAGAATAAAAAAACAAAAGGAGGGAAAAAAAGAAGTTAAAAAAAAATACAACATAGTCTTTGCTGGGATTCAATCCCGCGACCTTGCACGCCAAGGCATTAAAACCTCACGCGGACTACACCACTGAGACAACTTCACAACCTCTGTATCAATTTGGCGCTTTTTCCTTATAACTAATTTTTCTTTGTCCCGTAAATGCCGGCTTCGCGGACGGCGTGGGTTCGCTGAACCCACTAAACCCACTCCCTGGATCCGCCACTGGTTGGACGTAGTGCCACACGTGGATTTATATGCCAATGCCGAGGGCGAGGATGCATCAGGGGCGGACCCACATGGGGTCCTGGGTGGCACGTGCCCCACCATTATAAAAAAAAAATAGTTTTAAATTTTTTTTTTAAAAATAAAAATTAAAAAAAACCGTCGCGTACTCGAGTCAGGCTTTCAGTAGACAAATGCGTGAGATGCGTACTACTAAAACTATTCGGATTCCCAAAATTCCAAATCCCGCTTCCCAAAACATCAGTAAAAGTTAAAACCTAAAAAATAAAAAAAAGGAACTTTTCCTGCAACATTCAAAAGTGAAAACAGAAAGAGGAGAGAGACTAAGAGAGGAATTAAAGTATTGCGTTCAAGTTGGAGTTTCCCTTGCCACCGGCCCACCGATTGAACTGGCCGACTGATCAACATTCGACTCGTGACTGACGTTAAGAACGACAAACGGACAAAGAACCGCAGGTAAAATTGTTCTATAATTTATAGGAATTTTATAGAAAAATTATAGAAAAATTGTTATATTATGATTTAAATAAAAATAAATTTTTGTGGGTAATTTTTGTGTTTATGGAATTTTTAAAATTTTTCTCATAATATTGAGTCGATTATTTTGGGGACCCCCCATTATTAAAATCCTGGATCCGCCCCTCATGCATGGTATCTATTTCCATTTCGATAAGCATACAAATAGAGCTCTCAATAATTCGAGGATGCATGCTATCAATTATCCATTTTTGATAGGCATACAATTACAATGGTCAATTCGGATACTCAAATCGGGTTTTCAGTGATGTTCAAAATGAGTCATGTTGAGTCAACTTACCTTCTTGTTTGGCTTTGAGTTTTAACAAGGTTAAGTTCGTTTTAGATCAAATGATGATTTAATTTTTAGGTTCGACCGGGTTCGACTGGGACAATATTGGATTGTATTTAATTTTGGGCTTATGTCGTACCGATATGGTGTGGAACAAGTATTGATTGGTAATTTCGGGTTCGAGTCAAGTATGGATTGGATAATATTCAGGTCCAATGAAGATCAAAAAGTGTGATTTTTGGTTCGAGTTTCGCTCGGAACTTTTCGGGAGCATAGAGAGCTCTTCAAGATTTCAAGGCCATAGAGCGCACCACGTAGGATTGCCATGTCATCAAATTTTATTTTTATTTTTTACAAAAATAGAGTTCTACATAGATTTAAATACATATAAGAAGTTCTAGATAAGCTAAAATTAGAGTTTGGTTTTGAATGAACAACCTAAATTATTATATTATGTAAATTGTGTATAACTTTTGCTACGTAATTCCGAATATTATAATTTTGGTTCCATTGGATAGTGCTCGAAATATGCTCCGAAATAAGATCCATTTACAATATAGTTCTACAACTTATGAAATAGTGAGCGCCACGTAGGATTGTCATGTCATTAATTTTATTTTAAATATTTTAAAAAATAGAGTTCTAAGTATATTTAAATACATAAAAGGAGTTTTGAATAACGAGAAATTAGAGTTTCGTTTTGAATAAACAGCCTAAATTATTATATTAGGTAAATTGAATATAACTTTTGCTACCTAATTCAAAACATTATAATTTTTTACCATTTGAGAGTGCTTGAAATATGCTTAAATAAGATCCATTTACAATATACTTTTACAACTCATGAAAATATATTTAATTAGATGAATGGTAAAGCATTATTTAGTCTTTCTTTTAGATAAATATAATAGGAAAAATTCACAGGAATAATCCAAACTATTGAGTGTCTTCTCAAATTAATCTCAACTACGTGTTATTATGGTATAATCCCAACTTCATGGTACCCCTTACCAAAATGATCCCATATGACCAACTACTTGTTAAAGAGATTAAAAAAACAAATTTTTATTTTTTTTTTCTTTTCATTTCACCCTTTCTTTCTCTGCTTCTCTTACCCACCACCTGACCACCCCCTTCATCTAGCCACACCCACACGCCCAACCCATCCGCAAACCCACCCACCCCCTGGGCCACGCGTTCTCCACCCCCCGGAACCCCGCACCCCCGCCACGCCCACCATTCGCAGCAAACCCACCCCCCCACCCGCGACCTGCTCTGGCTCCCATCACCATCATAGACCTCGGCACCGCAAGTACTGGCACCAGCGAACCACCACCGAGCCCCCTCCTGTTCTGGGCATCACTGTTTCTTCTTGTCGTGCTACTGTTGTTGTTGAATTCCAAAGGTAAAGAGATGATTGATGATGAGGGGGTGGTGGTGGATTTGGAGAGGGGAGGGGTGGTCGTGTATTTCGGGAGGGGGGGGGGGTGGTGCCGTGGTGGTGTATTTGGAGAGGGGAGGGGTGGTCGTGTATTTCGGGAGGGGAGGGGGGGTGGTGCCGTGGTGGTGTATTTGGGGGAGGGGAGGGGAGGGGTGAGGTGGTCGTGGTATTTCGGGTGGGGAAGGGGTGGTGCCGTGGTGGTGTATTTGGGGGAGGGGAGGGATGGTCGTGGTATTTCTCGGGAGGGGAAGGGATGGTGCCGTGGTGGTGTATTTGGGGAGGGGAGGGGTGGGGTGGTCCCGTATTTTGGGAGGGGAAGGGGTGGTGCCGTGGTGGTGTATTTGGGGAGGGGAGGGTGGTGATGGATTTGGACGGTGGACACCAAGTGGAAGAGATGGTTGGTGGTAGTGAGAGAAAGGTTACCTGCTGCAACAGGTTACAAAAGGTTAACGGAGCAAAATGGGAAGACCACCCCCAAAGTATGGATTATACTATAACAACACGTAGTTGGGATTAATTTGAGAAGACACTCAATAGTTTGGATTATTCTTTTAAATTTTTCCAATATAATAATAGCTATAACTATAGTGTACTACATGTAACTATAGCATTTTATCATAGGTCCAATTTACATGATTAAACATATTATCTTTCAAAACCTCAGCCTTACGAGTCCAGATTCTCTAGAATTTTAATAAAATTCTACAAGGTACAGTTGTATATGAACCATACATTTTAAAATCAAGGGCTCATATTGGTGGAAGGAGGAAATAAGGGGGTAGATTTTAATGAGAAAAAATAGAGGGAGTTTTGGAAAGATAATATATGAGCCATTAATTTTTTATTCAATGGTTGATATTGCTCAAACTCTACATTGTAGAGTTCTTTTAGAACTCTAGAGGATCCAAAACACCAGCCTTACTCAACGGAACTAAAGCAATTTAGTATTGCAACAAAACTTATTAAGGAAACTTTGTTGTTACAACAAAAACTTAAATTTATAGTGATAAAATTACATATATATATTAGAGTTTTGGATGATGAAAAAATTAGATATGATTTTAAAAAACAACCTTAGAATATTATAGAGAGCTCCACCTAAGCATTACATGTCATTCATTTTAATTTTTTTTTTTAAAAAATAGTGTTTAACATAGATATAAATACATATAAGGTGTTTTTAATAAGTGAATATTACACTATTATTTTAAATAAACAACCTAAATTATTCAGTTATATAAATTGAATATAACTTTAGCTACATAATTCGCAATATTATAATTTTTTTACCATCGGAGAGTACTCGAAATATGTTTCTAAATAAGTTCCATATACAATATAGTTTTACAACTTATGAAAACATATTTATTTAGATGAACAATAACGTATTATTTATTCTTTATTTTAAATACATATAAAAATAACTATAAAAATAGCGTATTACAATAACGTACTCCCTCTGTTTTTTTTTATCTTTCTCACTTGGAATCTTGGCACTATTCATACTTAGAGAGAATATGTAACAATAGCGTATTATATGTAACAATAGCAATTATGTCTTTCAAAATCATACTTTTAAAAATTGAGTTATATAATGATAAAAAATACATACATATAGTTTTGAACGTATAGCATACCATGATGACATTAGATGAAGAATCAAACGAAAGTTTGTCAACGACATTGCAGAGGTATTATGCAATTGACTAATTATTTTATTCTTAGAATATTTGTTGTATACTTAATTAATAATTTATGTTTTTCTTTTTCATATATCTATACGTCAGATCTTATTCTTTTCTCAATAAACTTAATTCTACTAAAATTAATTGGGAAATCAAGGTTCGAGTTTCTACACTATTTGATGTCGCATATCATAAAAAAGGGGGAAGTTTGATAAGTTTTGATATGGTCATGATTGATGAAGAGATTTTTTTCTCTTAAATAGTATTTTCGATTATTAATAGAGGTTAGTTTTATATTTAATGTATTTCATTCATGATACCATCATTATGATATTCTTTTTGGCTTTTCCATCTTCTATTCTATATGTGTTAGTGTTTATGTGTTATATTAAAAGTTGAAGTTGTGGCTGTCACTCATATTTTTTCTCTATTTTTTCCGTCCTACATCTATTAAATTATTACCCTCTACTTTCTTAAAGTTAGTTCGGGTATTTTCCATGTTAAAACTGTGTTAGATATTGTTAGTCATACAAATTATTGAGATACTATTTAATGATAGACTTTGCTACAATATTCAATTGAACATTAAAAATATAAAATTTATATATTACAATAACAAATCTATAAATTAAAGTATAATGACAAATACTTTCTGTCATTTTTTACTGCAACAATGAGTTTGGGCATGATTTTTAAGAAAATAAAAAAATGTATAGTTTAGCATAGAGGAGTTAACTTAAGTAGGAGTGATAAGAAATCCTTAATAAAGTAAACGCAACATTACGGCGCAATTTGAAGTAGCTAATGATGGCTTTATTAACATAAAGTAAAGACAATGTTGTCAAATGTTGTTGCTTTTTTACCAAAATTGGAATGGTTCCAATAGATGAAATTACCCATAGAGGAAGTATATAAATATAATGGTGCTGAAAAATCACATTTCACAGCAACAAAAAATCAACAATGTTAACAAAAATTTACAAAAAAATAAAATAAACAACAACCCGTGCAACGGACGGGCTTCAAAATTAGTGAATATAATTAGTACATTCACCTGACTCTAGATTCTAGAATAGGATGTTGTTTACTCATTACTGGAGACTGGAGACTGGAGACTGGAGACTGGAGACCGGAGACCGGAGACCGGAGACCGGAGACTGGAGTACATGATTAAGTGGGTATTGTGAGTAATTTTTGGGTAAATGATTAGGAAGCCTGAAATTAAGGTCCAATAAATTATAACTACAGTATATGTGGTTTGAATCTGCTAACGCATGCTTATGTGGAGCAATACCATTGATCTATACTCTATCAAAAAATTTCAAGCTAAAAAAGGCTCCACAAAACTTACCTCACAAAAACGAATCTTCCCCTCTTTTAAATTTCACCCGTTTTAGTCCAATCTTCAATAGAATACACATCTTTCTATAGCTCAAAAACAATAACAAAAACAAAAAGTCATCTCCTACCCCCATTATTATCACCTGATCTGATCTCCAAATATTAACCCAAATTTCCTATAAAAAATACTTGTAATACTGATGGAAGAATTGTGGAAAAGCACCCACCAATCTTCTTTCCAAGATTTCCTAGCTCGAGCACCAATTCCTTTGAGCATGAATGATCCTGAAGATCAGAAAGCCAAACATGATGATGATGTTGTTGATGATGATGATGATGATGGTGATGGTCATGAAAAAATTGGGATGTTTAAGAAAGAGTTTCTTACCACATCAGGTTTCATGTCTTCATTAAACTCCCCATTTGAGGCCTTAGCTACTGTTGCTGCTTCTTCCTCTGCTGCTTCTTTGTTGAACACTGGTGCTTGTTTTCCTATAACAAAAAGAGACTGTCTGATGATCAGACCGTATTCGATACCGAGTTGGGTGGTAATCCGAGGCATAAGCGTATGATGAAGAATAGAGAGTCCGCAGCCCGGTCTCGAGCTCGACGTCAGGTCCTTCTTCTTCTTTTATACTCCAATCTTTAGTGCCTTTAACGTTTCGCAACATTGCTGAAGTGTATTTTTCAAGTTAAAGTGGCGGACCCAAGATTTTCGTTTCGTAGTGTCAGCCAATGGTTTTTTTTTTTTTTTTTTTTTTTTGACAATCAACGAGAGTCAGCCAATGGTTTTGGGACTGGTAATATTCACATGAGTTGTCGAAGTTATAACCTGATACAGTTTTTACAATGGTCCAATGAAAAGATAATTGAATTTTTTTGGAAATAGGGGCACTCCTTGCGTTAGTTCCCCTGTCATATGCTAATTGCTTGGTCAATTTGTATGAATTACCAAAGCCATATACTTCCTCCATAAAGAAAGTTAACGTAACAATCGTATTATTCATGGCGTATAAAATATTCAATTGTTGCATTCTTTTTGTTACGAGGAAGTAATTTGTACATGGCTATAATTTTGTTGCAGGCTTACACAACTCAGCTGGAGAGGGAGCATGCCGAACTGAAGGAAGAGAATGCTAAGCTCAGGAAACAACAAGAATTGGTGAATACTGATCAATACCTATATCCGGTGTTAGCTTTACTATCTCCATCCATAAATGTGAAAACAAATGTTGTGTGTTTTTCTTTCCTTTTTGGTATGCCATTTCGTCTTTGGACCTATGCCCTTTGTTGTCCATAATAATGGAGCTCTTCAATGGGTTATGGCCCGTTAGAAACCCGAGCCTGACCTGCTTTGTACTTGGTCCAGCCAGTCATAATTGAAGCGGGCCCCTCAAGAAGGACTCGGCCTTTTACGGGCCCTTAGTGGGTCGAAGAGTGTAGATTTAGAGTGCAAAGTCTATTATCCACCTCGGTGTTATCTATTACTTCCCCCGTTTTCTTTATTGCTCATATTCGTGATCTTTTCATGGGTATGAAATTCGCACAAAAGAGGAAGAACTTTTAAAACGGAGGAAGTAGTGTCAAATGGCAAGTGCATGACATAATATGGTGTGTGTAATATGCATATAACTGCACTTCTACGTGTGTTAGGTGCATTCATGATTGGTGATTAATGATGGGTACATATGACACGCCATTTTAGACTTATTTACTTAGATGTATAGTTTACAGGATGGGGATAAGGGATTAATGGTGAGATACATTCAATATTTAGTGATAACCTCAAAACTTGATAATTGGAAGTCATTCAGATTTAAAAATTGTTCTTGGAGATATTCTAAAAATGCACTTGCGTTTATTACGATGCAAAGAAAAATAGGGAAGTTTGCACATATATTTGAATTGAAGCATTTTGATTTTGATGGCTGCCGTTTAACAAGATTTTCATGGTTCATGCAACTTCATATAGTGCCAAACTATTTTGAAACTTAAAGAGTTTTAGCTTTTCCCTTATAACTAAAACAAAATGCATATACTGAAGCCATCAAAGTGAATAATATAAAAATCTGGTGTTATTTTTTAAGTTGCAACAATCTGACAACTAATATTATCCAAAGCCAAGAAATAATTTATTGAGTCTTTCTACCGGAATTTTGCCGGAGATTATAAAAATTCGAGCTTTTTGAAGTACTTGTTAATGCCCTATCTTCTGAGACTTCGAATGGTCAATTGTAGACTTGTAGTCATATTTTCTTTTCTTTTTGAAAAAGAAATTCTTATTCTAAGATATTATTGGATATTTTACTAGATTTTTTGTCAAGAAGGACCTTTTAAAACATTTTGGCCATGAAATAAAAAAAAAAATTAATTATGAACCAGATCCAATAACACACTTTGTTTGTTGCTTAGGACCAATTGGTCATATTCCAAGAACAAAGCTCAACTTTCCCAGGTTTAGCTTCATTTAATCACCTAATCCCCTCCTTAATCTCACGGGTGAGATAAAACCCCCTCCCCTCACCCCTTTCTCTCTCCTCTTTCTGCCATGGCAACTCCTCTCCCTCTCCCTCAATTCTTCTTCCCAACCACAGATGTCATCATCTTCTCCCTCTCCATCAAATTCCCTCGCTCTCTTCAATTTCCTTTGGGAAAAAAAACGAATTCAATAGTCACATCATTACTCAAATTGCGTCAGAAGATGGCAGAGCTTCCCATGGAGCCACCATTTTCTTTTCTAAGGAAATTGAAGAGAGAGAGGGAATTTGAGGGGGAAAGAATGAAAATTAGATGGTGTATCTCACGCATGAGATTGTGGAAGGGAAAAGATGATTAGATGAAGTCAATTGCCGGAAAATCGACTTTATGTGCCGGTAATACGACCATGGGCCCTAAACAACAAACAAAGCGTGCAATCGGCCCCCGTTCACAATTAATTTTTTTTGCTCTCGCGTCACAACCAAATTGCTTTTAAAAGGCCCCTCTTAACAAAAAATTCTATTTTACTCGTGATTCTCTATGTTTTTAAAGTTTAGAATATTTTGTCGCGTTATACAATTCGTTATCATAGTGACATTTTTGTTGTTTTTGGTTTGGGTGGGGAGGAAATTGTTGGGTGGTTGGGGTGAGAAGAATCTTAGTCATGATTAGACGTGGCCAGTAAGCCACTTTCTCAATACAGAATACAGATTACAGGGCGCTGTTATGCACTTGGAAAATACCCCGCTAGAAAGCCAAAGTCCAGGATTTAACTTGTCCACTCGGGACTCCTTTTGTTCCTTGAAAGATGCCCAATTCGGGACTAGAAATTGGTGATTGAGGTGCATTTTGGTCTCTAGACCATGATCTTGTAGTCATTCATGGGTAAATACTTGCTGATAGTCAATATTGTTGATAATACACTACAAACCCCTTTAGAAACTTTAAGGAATTAAAAAGCATCTTTATTTTTGATAGTACATGAAATGTATGTAATAAGTACTCTCTCGTTCCGAAATAGTGCAGAAGGAGGCAATGTGGAAGCTCCATCTTCCATCCACACGTTGGTTCGATTCTCATCTGAAGGGCTGGAGGCTTCAAGCAGGCCAGACTGCGTGTGTCATATGAAAGGGTGTTAATGTAATTTATTTTACCAAATTAAAAAAATATAAAAAAATAGTTGCAAGGAGGGAGACACATGTTTGAAAGAGTACATGGGAAGCAAAGCGACGGAGAGAAAAAAAAGAGGCCCCATGAATGATGAAATAATTGGAGAGAACTCATTATTCAATAAAGTAATATTGCAACTATTTTGAAAATTATAAAAAAAAAAAAAGAATACTATTGCAACTAATTTGAAATAGCTTAAATATAAGAATGATTGAATGCCGCTTTTTTTTTAAATTCAGTAAAAGACAAAAAAAAAAGCTAACTTTTGTACGTCCGTTTCTTAATACTTTCAACCTTTTGACTTTTGCACTGCATGTTCATCTATTAACATTGACTATAACTCTTTTCTGGTAATTTAGAAATTTTATTTACAAAGATGTTGTTGGAGTAGTCTTAATATGTATTATATCAACTTTTTATAGTTATTAGTAATTGATAATTATTGCATTGACAAATCTAAAAGTCAAACAATTGCAAGTATCGTGAAACACAGGAAGTATAATATTTATTATCAACCTATCACTAACTAGTTGAAAATGTTACGCTAGCTAGTTGGATGTACTGTTTTAGTTAATTATTTATTTTACTTGTTTAAAAATTCTAAACAACTGATTGTATTAGATATCTAAATATGGAATGGAGAAAATGGTGGGTTTTATATCCCTTGTATTTATAGAATTGACCCATAAAATTCATATTCCAAAAATTGGAAATCTAACAATTAGCTAATATTTAGCTAATTCCTCCGTTCTGTTTTAAATGAAACATTGGGTGAGATGACACTATTCATTGATCAATTTGACTCCAAGTTATCGCCATTATATAGTAAAAAACATAGTCAAGCCGGATCTTGTTAGATTCGTCTCGATGCATACTATCAAATTATATAACTTTTTTATATTTTTTACGTATGCACAACTAAAGATATTAATGATAAAAGAAGCGCGTTGGGTTGCGTGAAAAAGTAAACGTTTCATTTAAAACAGAACGGAGGAAGTATTATCTTTCATTAAATGAGGTTAGTCCATGTTTGGCTATGAAGTACTCTCTCCGTCCCTTAAAAAATTTTTCATTTCTAATTTGGGCACTATTCATAGGTTAAGAAAATCGTTTAAAAAAATTTCAATATATAAGAAAAACCATAGTCATATGGGGTTTTGTTTGATTCGTCTCATTGTGTACATTACGAAAATAAAACTTTTATAACTTTTTCTGATATGTAATTAAAGATATTAACAATGTAAAAACGTGTGTGGGAACACGCGCATTGGAAAAATGGAAAATCTATTGCGGGACGAAATGAGTAGTTTTTTAGGTACATATTAAACTTTTTGAAAAAAATTGAAGATTAAAAGCAAAATCAGTTTTTTCATTTTAACTATTTTAACTAAATGAAAAATCTTCTACCAAAAAAACCTCGTCTATTTCAAAAGCCAAAGCCAAAAACATGATAATAAAAATGGCAAAAGGTCAATTACCAAACAAGTAAATCTCTATTATATGCTCTAAGCGAAGGAGCCATGGTCGCCCCCCGTAAAATTACTTTTCAAACCCTTTACTTATAAAAAAAATACTTATTTTAAAATATTTAATTCCTTCTTGATCTATAATTATGTGTAGTAAGGAAAGTTTAGATTGCCTCACTTATAGTTAAATGTAATATTATGCATAAAACCTTTCCCAAAAAAATATGCTTAAAAAGAGAAATTTTCGATTGAAAATTAAATTGATAAAACTAAAGCAATTTCAAACAATTACAAAGTAAGAACTTACAAAGCTTCTTTCTACCTAAAAGAACATACATTAACAATCCATAAACATACCAAGAAAAAAAAGAGGATAGTCTCAACTTTTTTATTTTTTAGCTTTTATAATTGTCGTATGTGTCGATTAGGATAGTTTATCATTTTATTTATTTAAAGGTTTGTAGTAGTCGTTTGTGTCAATTGGGATAATCCATCTCATCATTATATTTTTATACAGAAATATGTCATGATTATTAGATATATTATATAAAAGGCAAATGCTAATTCAAATATATTAAAAAAATAAGCTTATACCATCCAATTTCTCAATGTAATGTTACACAAAATAAAGAGAGTAGCATATATCATCCAATAATATCAGCCTATAGTACAATATGATACATGTTCGTTTATCACATTAAAAAAAGTTGCGAATGATCAAATTAAACTACAATAAAATAATATTAGTGCCTCTTGCGCTTTTTAATATCAGAATTGGTGTTAATATTCGTCGCACGCATCGCGTGCATATGAGGCTAGTAATCAATATACAAAGATATTTGGGACAACTTGAAAAAATAGTACTGAGTATTGATTTCTTGAAGGATCGTATCAAATCTTTTTTTGGCTCAAAGGCTTATATCTTTATACTTCATCCGTTTCTTTTTAGTTTACTCACCTCCCTTTGGGAGGTGGAGAGAGAAACTGAAAAATGAGAGAGAGAAACTAAAAAGTGGGTTAAAATATTAAAAGTGGATGACATGGGTGGCAAAGGAGGAGAAAGTAAATGACACATGTTACCAAAAATAAAAAAAACAACAATGTGTAGATTAAAAAGTTAAACGTACCAAAAAGGAAATATGTAGATTAAAAATAAGCTGAGGGAATACATTAGCCGATTTAGATTGCCCTCGGAGCCGGAGTAGAGGTGACCAATGGGCGGTTTGGGCGAGCCGGGCCGAGGGCTGAAGCGGGCAGGGTTGGCTCGCAATGGCCCAGGCTCGGACCCAAGTTTCGCGGGCTGGGCGGGTTGGTCTGGTGGGCTAGTTTGCTCGGCCTATGACGGTCCGGGTCCGGCTTTCGCGGCTCATGGAGCAGTTTGGCGGGCCGCATTCGCATTGCCTGGAGCTAGAGTAGAGGTGGCCAATGGGCGATTTGGGGGAGCTGGGCTGAGGACTGAAGCGGGCTAGGCTGGCTCGCAATGGCCTCAGGACCGGACCACGAGTTTTGCAATGACTAGCGGTTTTTTTTTATAAAAATAAAATGTTTAAACAAATTAATTAATTGCATGAGTCGATGAGTAATGTTAATGATACATAATATATAGCATTTATCGTATAATAATTTTTGTTATCATAATATTAAATATATTACACTTAGTAAATTACATAAATATCGAGTAGTAATTTTCAGAATCAATAATATTTATTTTTATTATCATTACATCTTACTCATTATAATCTAAACTTTCATACCAATTTAAATAAAAACGAATAGAAATATTAATGGTTTCGCGGGTTGGGCTGGACGGTTTTGTCAGCGGGCTTTCATGGGCTGGGCTCAAAAAATTAAACCCTTAGCCCATCCAATAATTTCACGGTTTTCATGGTTTTGGACTGGGTGGGCTGGATTGGCCCGCACCGTTGGCCACCTCTAAGCTGAAGTATGGCTAAAGTATGACCACCTTTATTTAGTCATGACTCATGAGTATGTTATGATTTATGAGTATATGATAAGTTACGTTTTCTACCATGACTTGTTTTTGGGCTAGATACTTCAATTTTACTTTTCTAAAGATTTATAATTTGAGTTTATAAGGATTTTCTTAACTTTATCTAAAGTAGATCCCACCACTCTGCAATTAATATTGACTTTTAATACTTCTTTAATTTAATTTATTACCCCAAATAGGGATGGCAATCCAAAGGCGGATCCGACTCCGATCCGATCCGACCCGAAGAAAAACCCAAGCCGACCCCGAAAAAATATAATCCGAATCCGACTCCGTTTAAAAATGCGACTCCAAGTCGAAGGGCGATCAAAGTCGGATCTCATAAAAATTCGACTCACTCAATCCGGCTCCGACTTTGAGGCAATTAGTCTTATTTTTTTTTTTATTAATGTATTATGTATGTGTACTCTGACTCTAACTTCGACTTTGAGGCAATTGAATTATATTAATATTTTTCTATTAAAAAAATAATTGCTAAAGAAATGGTAATAATTTGATTATTGCTATCATATAAGATTTCTATATGGTTGTTAAAAAATTGATTAGATTATCTCAGATTATATAAAATTTTTCTATAAGGAAAAAAGGGAGAACAAAAGTCGGGTTGGGCCGGGTCGGAGTCGATGTTAGGATGTTGAAATCGATCGGCATCCGATTTTCGGAGTTGGAGTCGAATCTAAAATCCGATTTTTTGTAGAGTTAGAGTCGATTATGAATACTTTGGCCCAAGTCGACCCGTCATGTCATTCCTATTCCAAATCCAAGCATGTCTTGAGTGTCAATAGTTTTACTTTTCTTAGAAGATTTCACATTTGTCCCATTTACACTTTTTGAGTTGCAAAAAGAATTAGCCTATGTTAACTCAAATAAGGTCACTCCATCTCAATTTTCAATACTATCTCATTCACTGTTTTTATTGTGGTTATTACAGTTATTGGTATCTGCTCCAGCTAAGGTGCCGAAAAAGCGCACCCGTAGTAGATCGTCTACAGCACCGTTTTGAGTAGTAGAGGACACGGTTGTATATAGTTTTGATTTGAAGAGTTTTTGAGTGGAATGAGACATAACTTAAGTGAGGAAAAAGGAATTAAGGCCAATACACTGGTCTAATGCTTTGTACAAAGAGGTCGGATTATCTTTTTAAGCTGTTGAAACGCAAACGTTTACTGTACATATTTTGTTCTGTTATGTTATTATGTTATTTATGTACATGTATGTTTATGTCATACTCCATGATAAAGCAATTAATCTTATTTCCTTTTTTCTTTTTTTGATATGTTACAATCTATTTGGCGGTAAAGAGTGAATCTCATATATGCATTATCTGTATGAAAAATGTTTCGGATTATCACCTTTCACAAAAAAAATGTTTCATATTATCTTTACGAAAAAAGGGGTTTGTTATTTATCGCCTTGTATTTTTTTAGTATTGCCCTAAATACATATTAGGTCTCATCTCTAGCTATATTGACTCCTATTCCCTTTTCCCTCACATTCAAACACTCTCACTTTCTCACAACTTCCTTTACCCTCTCTCTTTCAATCATTTTTCCCTTTATTGACCTCCCCAAGTCCCACCATTGTAGGATCTTCCAAATCCTACCATTTGTGTAATCCGCCCCCATCTCCGGCCACCTTAACTCCTTGGAAAAACTTGAAGAGCTCCTTACCATTTAAGCTTGAAGAGCTCGTTAGATACACAACTTACTGAAAAAGTAAGGTCAATAAGATTAAGCCGAAAACAACTCGAGGAGTCTGAAAATTCCACTCCAACCTATGGTTTGACAAAATTCGAAGCGTCTTACCATAGGTTAGGGCTTCAGAAATCTCTACTCCAACCTTATCTTTTTTTTTTGACATCGAGAAAACGTACAGAACTAAAAGAAGCTTAAAACATAGAAATCCTATTGAGCCTACTCCAACGAGCGAGGTTGTGAGCGGGAGCGAGGTTGTGAGCGGGAGTGACTTGTTGCCTGTGAACCTGCATAACTCTACACCAACGAAAAGTGGACCCCAAAACGCGAATACGCTGCATCGTGAATTGAACAGTATTATCCTGAACTTTCTCAGAGTTCAAGTACCGAACAAGTAGAGTCGAGTCAGTGTAAAGCTGAATGGAAGAAGCCTCAAATGATACTTCGCCCATTGTAACGCATGAAGGCACGCCATATAGCCTCTCGTAAGGAGGGCCGAATCAAAGATATTAACATGTCCCTTGAGTGGCTACTTGGCGCTGCTAAGGGTAAGAAGCTACCCAGGCAGCACCACCAAGTTGGCTGACCTTATCCCACGAACCATCTAAATGGAATAAAAGCTCCGGCATACCATGTCTCTGTGGCCCTAGATCAGCAATGTGAAAACCAGGGGGCGCATCCAATGTGGACCATTAGTCGAAATGGGGGTTGGCACCTGTGTGAACTGGGTGTGTTGACGATCGCTATCATGAATGTTATCCATAATACTTTGCGTTGTAGCTCGAATTTGCCGAAAGATTTCGTTGTTCTTAGTACTCCAAATTGCCCAGAGAACCCCCACAAAAGAAGGAAAGCGGTGGCCATGAGCACCATCCTCATCTTTTAGCTTGATGATCCAGTACAAGAGCCATTGAGAAAAAGTCGCTTGGGGGCCAGCTGTTAAGCAACAACCAAGATTGCCTTGGTGCCAAGCCTCAAGCGCTAGTGGACACAATTGAAAGAGATGTTGATTATCCTCAGAAGAGTGCAAGCAAATAGGGCAGCTGCGCAAGTACCGATACCTCGTCGGTAGAGATTACATTTGGTGGCAAGGCTATTGTGCCATAGTTTCCAAAGAAAGAGATTCCACTAAGGCATGATGTGCGAACCCCATATGATGCGAAACATTTTCATATGCATTGGCGTTGTCATGCTATAAATTTCAGGTTGCTGTTGTTAAAGAAGGAGACTGTAACCAGATTTTGTAGAGTATTCCCCTGATTTAGTCAGAGGCCAATATTTGAAATCCTGCTCATTCAAAGTAGAAGGCAACTCAATACTTTTAATGTGACGAGCTGAATTGACCTCAAATAACCGATTGATTTTTCCAACGTCCCATCCTTGCTGATCGTTACAGATAAGATGGGCTACCCGTAACGTAGCTGCTTCCCTTAACGGAACATGATCACGAAACACCGGCTGAAGACCATTCACCCAACGTTGAGTTGAGGCGTGGATATCTTCACCATTTCCCACTTTCCATATGCAGTGATTGTGAAGGGAATGAGCAGCCATCAGCATGCCTTTACGACCCCAAGAAAGTTGCTTACGAGCATGGGACTGGTGATACTGGGGGTGTTGAGGGAAAGAAAAAGCTTTGGAGAACAATAATTGTGGGTTGCGTTGAATGCGCCAAGCTTTTTTCATGAGAAGGGCAGTAATAAAAATCCCCACATTGCGAATCCCTAGACCACCCATACCATGGGGTTGATGAAGAAGATTACGTTGCTTCCAACGAATACCAACTAATCGCATTCTTCCAAAAAAATCGACCTAACATTGCATCAATTTTATTAGCAATGGTCATTGGGATGCGGAAGATTGCTAGATGATTCATAATAGCCGCCACGAGAATAGAATTGATTATGATGAGCTTTGCAGGCTGTGAAATAGTTTTGTGGCTCCAACAGGATATCCGGGTGGAAATCTTATCCAATAATGGAGTGAAGTGACGCACCTTTGTATCCTGAATATCAATAGGGATCCCTAGATAGGTGCCGAGAGAAGACTGAGAGCTCATTCGGAGGATATCTTTGTAATCTTGCTGAGCTACAGCAGAGATGTTAGGACTAAACTTAACAAAAGATTTATTAAGGTTCAATATTTGACCTGATATGCTACAGAAACGGCCAATCATGTTGGTGATAGACGTGCATGCCTCCTTTGAAGCCTTGAAAAAGAAGAGAGAATCATCTGTAAAAAAGAGGTGAGAAATAGTAGGACCTTGGCGGCCAATTTTAATTCCTTGAAATTAGCGAATCTCTGTAGCAAGTGTAATTATTCTAGAGAGAATATCCATGCAGAAAAGAAATAGATAAGGAGAAAGTGGATCGCCCTATCGAAGGCCGCATTCTGGAAGAAAGTGTGGGGTAGCATCACCATTGATCAAGATCCTATAAGAGACTGTGGAAATACATTGTTGAACCGGAACCCACTTAGGCGGGAACCTATAAGCCGTTAAAATTTTCAAGAGGAACACCCAACTGACGCGATCATAGGCTTTGTTCATATCAAGCTTCAGTGCCGCTAAATGTCGTGATCCAGATCGTTGCTTGTTAATAATATGTGTTAGCTCATGAGATATCAGAATATTATCATCCATATGACGTCCCGGGACAAAAGCATTTTGATAATCAGCTATAAGGTTAGGGAGAAGGAGCTTCATTATATTCATCATGCATTTAGCTATACACTTATAAACAACATTGCATAGACTAATAGGACGTAAATGGTGTACCTCTTCCGGAGGGGAGACTTTCAGAATTAAAACTAATAGAGTTATGTTCCACTCCTTCAGAAGATGTCCAATTGTGAAAAAATGATTCACTGCATGAATAACTGACTCCCCAATGGTCTCCCAATATAATTTGAAGAACTCAGAATTGAAGCCGTCCAGGCCCGGAGATTTATCATTTGCAATACTATTGCTTCTTTAATTTCGATATCGGAAAAAGGAACGAGTAAGGAATTTTGGTCCTGATCTGAAAGTGTAGGCAAGTGCAACTCACGTAGAACAAGATCAATGTTCTCCTCATGGCGATGCAAATCAGCATGACCCGAAGTCGAAGGGACAAAGATGCTCTTGAAGTGGTCTTGAATCAACTGCTCAAGGTCTTGTTGCTGGTCAAGCCATTCACCAGCAGGGTATTTAAGCATATAAATTTTATTCCGTTGTTGCTTTTACTGAAGTCTATTAAAAAGAAATTTGGAAGGAAGGTCCCCAAATTGAATCTGCTGGTCCTTAATACGCTGCCGCCAATAAGAAATTGCTAGAGCAGCTTCATCAATAAGGAGGCGTTGGCGGCGGCTGTAATGAGAACCAAGAGTAAGGGAGTTAACATCACTACCACACTGTTGTAATTGTTCAAAAATACCTCTCCAATTGACTCCCGCAAATAATTTCTTATCTAAACACCATGTTTTCAATCTATCCCGAACTAGCCCAAGTCTGCGCGCTAAGGTATACATATGAGAGCCTTCTATCTGCAAGGCCCAAACATCATTGACATAGCCCCGCACCTCATCCTTAGTGAGACACAAATTTTCAATTTGGTAGGGTCTTCCCAGGGATGAAATTTTAGGTTCCATTTGTAAAAAAAGTAGGAGCATGATCCAATTGAACAATTGGAAAATTGCGAATTGAAAAATGAGGAAATTCGACTAACTAGTCCGGGAAGGCGTAAGCACGATCCAATCTTTCCATTACTAGATCCGGCTATTCTCTTTTATTGGACCAGGCAAAGCGAGGCCCATAGAATGGTATGTCTTGCAAATTGAGATCATGTTTCCAATTAACAAATTCTTCCCAGCTGCAAATAAAAACACTGCCGCATAGCTTATCTGAATATTGGTCTACCTTGTTTATATCACCAATTATTAGGTAGTTGGAATAGGCCTGTAATAGGTGGTGGAGATGGTTCCATAATAAGTGACGGTGTTGATGGGAGGCTTCACCATACAAAAACAAGTAGTGCCACATCTTCCCATTCATTGCCGAGATTTTACAAAACATATAGACCAATAACTAACCTGGGTCTGAGGAAAGGGTGTTGTGGCAGACCTGGTCCCTCGCTATCAATCGATTCAACCAAGCCAACATGACTCAGAATTCTAACCGTCCGCTCCGAAGTAAGATAGGCCCATGGAAGATCTTGGATTCGTACCCATATGCGAGCCATGTAAAAGATTATGGCTGAGGGGATTTGATGTTCCGAACATGGCCGAAAAATGATGGGCTTCCCATCAATAGACGTGGTGTTAAGAAAAAGAAGCGCATCTTTATCTAGAAGATTTTGACATTCAAATATAAATTACGGCCACGTACGATGAACGCGTATTGGTTCGCGAGTTTCCCAATGATTGTTGACAATATTAAACACAAAACTCGAATTTGGCGGCGAAGAGTCAAAGAACATTGCCACTATTGCATTTGACCAGTTGATGTAAGGGAGATTATAAGTGTTAGGGGGGATGGATAAGAATACCCGTTAAAGGTCACTTGAAGGTCGTTGTTGTCCTCGGGCATATTAGGAGAATTTTGAGCGGCACTCCATTATGAGAATTAAAGGGATCCATGAGAGAGAGTGGTTCAGTAAATGCTATGAAAAGTTCTTTTGTGTTTTGAGGTGAAAATGAACTCAAGAGAAACTGGAAAAAGATCTTGGAGAATATATAACAAAAACATAACTTTTGAAGAATTGGGATAAGAATCCTACTGCAAACTATGTTGCATGATCACCACCTGGCGCATAGAAGGGAATTATCAGGTTTTTACAGGTGCAATCGGCGGCCGATTGGCAGGGATTGCTCGGCTTAGATCCGTGTCGGCCGAAGAAAAAGTTAGGTTGGGGTTTCACTTTGCAAAGGAGGCGATTTCTCAAGAGAGAGAGAAAGTATCCCTAGGTTAGGGTTTTTCAATCGTCACTCTCACTTGCAAAGGAGAGATAATTAATATAAAACTTTCTAATAATGCCAAAAGGGGATTACTCCAACCTTATCTTGTCAAAAAAGTGTCCCATATCTATACTAATGTATTAAAAGGTGTTCTTGAACAAAGAATGGTGCCACGTGGGCTCCCCTTATAGTGTTTAACTCCATGTAAATTACATATGATTGAAAAAATAAGAAAATATATTATATGCTGAGATTTTGACCCCATGAGTTCAAGCTTATATAATAAAGTCTTAACCATTAAACAAAGTAATATTTAGTGTTATATCATTTTAAAGTAAACCATTACTAAATAATGAAAAATATAATTACCTGGGACGTTGCCCGAGTCTAAAACTAGTTGGAAAATAAGGAGGACACCAACACATATGATTGAGGGCTACACAACATAACACTTCAATAAGCTGATTATTAAAACATTTGATGTAGATCTTGTTAAAGAAATAATGCTTTGACTACTTAAGTTTCTCATCAAAATCCTATTTTTGTTGTATTTGACTCTTGAGATTAAGTAACACAAAAACTTAGATATTATGATACCAATTACTAAGTGATCGAGGGATTCAGAAAATTCGAAATGGGAGTGAAAAATTATCTTAAACTTAAAATCACAATTAAGTTAAATCTCTAAATTTTTAGAAATTGAAGCGTGTCAAAAGTACATCAAATATCTTTAAAGATATTAGAAAAATAAACTTTTGGTATTTGTTTTTTTGGCCTAGTATATTTAAAGACATGGTTATATAAAGATTTGCAATTTTTTTCTCCCTCCAACAACACACAACAAGTGTCTCCCAACGAATGACCTCCAACTGATTTGCATTCTCACGGATTAATCACATGGTACACAAGATCAAAGATACTCACAAAAGGAAAAAAAAGAAAAAAAAATTAATTTGATATTTTTTTTAATATTATTGTATATGTTACTTTTTTTTTTGTAATGAATGTGATCCTTTTTTTTTGTAATGAATATGATTCTTTTATGCAATGAATATTCTTTTTTTATGGTTGGGAGGAGAGAGAAAGGCAGGGAGGTTGTTCCGGTATGGAATAACTACTATGGGGTGAATCTCGTATCTTCACTTCCAAGAAGTCGGTTTGGAACCGACAATACATAATACGTAAACCGACCTCGGGATCGATCCGAGGAAAGCCCCTCCGATGCCTAAAGTAATAAAGTAAAAGCTCGGTAGCTCAAATATTGTATGCTAAAGATTGTGAGCGTACTTTAATGAATCAGATAATAGGGTATTTATAGTGGTCGGAGTGTCCTAAGGAAGATAGGACACTTCACCTATTGGCTAGATTAAAATCTATAGTTTTTTCACCAAGTACCCCCGGGTTTTCAGAAAATTCACTAGGTATCCTCGCACTTTTCAAAATTCACCAGGTACCTCGAGTTTTATGATAACACATCAAAATGCCCTTAATGACTAACAACGGTTAACTCCGTTAGTCATTAACCCCAAATAACCCATCTAATCCTAATTAACCCCTCTAACCCTAACCCCTAACCCCCTAACCCTAACCCCTAATCTAATGCCCTAACACTAACCACCCAACCCCATATGAGTTAGGATTAGTTATATCACACTGAAGAAGAAAAAAGGGGGGATGAACAACATACTACATCACCTCTTTTGTGCGCTTGATACTAGAGATGTATGTAAAAGCCACTACGTATTATAGTGTCACATTCACTCTATTTGGTTCTATAATTTTCTCTTTCATAAATTCCACCGAATCAAAATTTAAAAAACTAGCCAATGCTTAATGGGAAAAACTATTGGGATAGAGGGAGTGTAAGGCCAGTGGGTTGCTTCATATAAAGTCAATTGGTTTTAGGATGGAATTTCACTAAACTTGTATGCATCTGGTAAGAATCTCTTTCGCTAAAGGTTTGTTTGTTTAGGTCCATTAACTATTTATCATTAGAAATTATAGGTTAACTATCACACTATAACTTATGGTGTAACAACCCATCCCATTATATCCGCATTTTAGAAGGTAGACACATGTCTACCTTCCTCATGGTGCGCATTAGACAAAACACTGTTGTTTTGTTATATTTTGAGGGACACAACTCAATTTTTCTTTCCTCAACTTTTTCATCCCATGTGTGCGGCAAACGAAAGAACATCCAGTTTATCCCATTGAACATTGTAGTATAGTGAGCACATTCTATTGTTAATTGAACAATTGCAATTTCGAAATGAACATTTATGAATTATTCAAATTTCAAAATATTTTAAAACAAAAAAAACAAAAGAATATGTAGTTGATTTTAATGAAAAATGTAGTGTGATGAACACATTCTATTCGTTGAATAAGCAATTGCAATTTCGAAATGAACAATTCCGAATTATTCCAAAATTCAATATATTTACGAATTTTCCAAAATTCAATATATTACTACTGATTCAAAATTCATAACATTTACGAATATTAAATTCAAATATCAAAATATGTTTTAAATTGACTATTGTTCATTTGATTCATTTTTCAGTTCATTCAACCTGCTGCTAATTTAAATTGTTAGTTTGTTTATTCAAGTTATTCAAATTTTTCTTTCAAATTACTTATATATTCATCGTAATGAACATATGTGCTGCCATTATTATTATTATTATTTGTAGCGAACAAATATAATTCTACAATGAACAAAATACTATATATATAATGAACATCCCAATTGATAAGTTATATAAATATCCAAAAAGCATTAATTATAAAATATGGTAAATTCAAAATGTAGTATGTACGCAAAGGCAGAAATATAACCAAAAGAATACAATATGTCCCATATGAACATCAAAGCCTTACAAAAGAACATCTATTACTAACTAAAAGCTATTGAGTTCATTAAGAAGATATTAATGCTTTTGAACTTCCTCCCTTTTCCGATTGATTTCGTTTGTGAGATCTCGACGCTGTGACGTATCCTTAGCCTGGCCGATCTTGTCGAACTGAATTAATTCAAGAAATAAAAGAGCATTAGTTAAAACAAAATTCTACAAGTTTATAATACAATGAACATGTTCTTTCAAACACACAATGAACACATATTAATAATACAAGGAACATGTTCTCATACACACAATGAATATATGACCAAATATAACGAGCATCTGACTAAAATGATTTTAGTGAACACATGTTAATAATACAATGAACATAGGGCCAAAAATATGCACTTTAATTTGTAATTGTAAGTACTGCAAGTCTGCAATAAACATCATATAATCATACAAATAACATTTGAACATATGCCACACATATGTATACAAAGATTTGATCATTAATCCATCATTTTATTGAACATATGACTCGAAATGCAACGAAAAATCGACTCAACATGTTTTCAACGAACACATGCTTAGTACAATGAACATGTGCCAGAATTCATGTTGTTATTAATACAACTAATATGTGTCAAACACACAATAAACATATGATTAAATGTACCAAACATCTGAACAAACACACAATAAACATATATCTAAATGTGATGAACATATAACCAATGTGAACTAAATGCACACATTATATAATACAACAAAATGAATATTATCTATTTGTTGGCTGCACTCTTTATTTCCTGATGTCGAACTTGTTCCTCCCCTTCGTTCACCGGCGCGCTCCTTCTTTCACCGGGCGCTCTCCTTCTTTCATTGGGACATCAATTACAGGACTGTTCATTTCTTTACAAACCATGCATCATCAACATCATAAACCCATTTATAAATGCTCACCAAAAAATAAGGAAAAATAAGAAAAGAAAAATGTAAGAAAATGTTCATTTTTCTTATTAAATGCATAGATCCAGTACCTTATGTTGTCGATTTCGCTTAGTAACTCGTTGTTTTCATCTTTATGTATGAGAATTGTGCAAGAAGATGAAGAATTTCAAGAGTTTGATGAGAGAGGTTAGAGAGAAGTTGGAGGATATGGGAAGAAGAGAGAGAAAGTCCTGGAAATTAGCTCTGGGAAAAAGAAAGTAATAAATTCAAAAAGAAGGTTTTATGTTTTCTGGTGTTCATTGGAGATTATAAGATGTTCTTTTCGTGCGCGGTAGGTTTAATGAAACTGCATTTTATGCTTTATTGACCCGCGTTTTTGCTCGTGCGCACCTTCCTCATGGTACATCCATGTGCACCTTCGGCTAATTAAATTATATTTAAATCTCAAATAAAACTCAACACCTCAATAACTTTCAAGTTTTCTCTCTCATCTCATCAATGGTGCCAAAGGCAAAGAAGAAGCCATCCGAGAAAGATCTGGTGGAGATAAAGCTTGAAGCCAACAAGAAGCTTCTAAAAGAAGCCGGAGCCGCCGTTGGAGAAAAGAAGAAGAATAGATCGAAGAAGAACATAGAAACCTGCAGCACGAACAATGGCGGAGAACGGATGTTCAATTAGGATTGATACTTTGAGCCGCCGCAAATCACTCTTGAATTGAATTCAATGGTTCCTAAACACACTCAAACCACTCCTGGAATTAAGTTGTTTAACACTAACTAATAAACACTCCTGAATATTAATTAATGGTTTGTAAGTAATTAAACTCACGAAATAAACTTTCATAAACTCTCTATATTCTCTCGTTTTATTAATGATCGAAATAAAGCCTTATATAGGCATTACAAATACCTAATTATACTAGGACTAGAAAACGTAAAAGACAACAAAGAAATAACAAACTCCTAAACCAAGTAGAACAAGCTCAACTTGGCGCCTACTAACTAGACTCCTATTAAAGATATAACTCTACTCCAATTAGAATCCTAATCCAACTAGGATTTGGATTTCTAACTCAACTAGAATTTATAAGCTATTAGACTCCTAACAAAACTAGGTGTTCTAATCCTACTAGGATTAGGATATTAAGAGTCCTATTCCTACTGGAACTAGGAAAACAACACAAATCCTAACAGAACTAGGATTTGTAGGAAATGACCATCTCTCATATGGATCATTAACAAATAAAATTAACATCAAAACACTATTCACAACCTTCAATTGTAAGATGATCCGAGCCCAATAATTCATAAGATCAACTAATTTAGTTATCTTCAATCTTCTCATTGGATCCATATCATTCTACCCTTCTTGAAAAAAAATTCGACCTCGAATTTTACTGAATCTCAACTGTAGAACATCATGATCAACCTTACTCTTGTCGAACCCATAAGAATGAGCTAACGAAGTATCAATATCTCTCACGACAACCTTACTTGGCAAGTTGCAGATAGTAGAATTGTTGGACGACTCTTCAATAACATTGACAACAAGAGAAGTACTGCTAGAAATTTCTCTAATCTGCTCTTCTTGATTTTCCTCGAGAATTTGTTCCAGAACTATATTCTCATGTGCAATATTATCTTCAACAACTAGAGGTACATCTTGAGTAGACTCGAAAAAAGTAGGAAGAATATCAATCTTGGCTTCTTCAACTAGTATTTATGGAATCGGAGTTGACTTTTCAAGTTTCGCCAAAAGCCCCATCGTTTTATTTTCCCATTGTTGCCTTTCATATTCTTTCTGTCTATCTTCGATCTGTTGGGCATATAGAAAAATAGATAATTTCTTTTCAAGAATTCTTCTTTCCGCCTTAGTGAGAAAAGTATCAGCAATGATATTTTTTAGGACTATAATAGCATCTCTGAGGTGGAGTTTATTAAGGATCCTAAAAATTGCAGTCAAGTTCACCATGATTTCACGTCGTGTTCACCATGATTTCGTTGCAAATAATCCTCCAAAAACTGCCCGGAATATCCAGAAAACTGACCTAACTTCAATAATAAACTGCAGATTCCACAAGTGGAAAAAAATTACCCAATTTTAACAAAAGTAAATTTGGGATCTTAGGAGACTTCTCCAACTAGAATCATTCAAAAATTCGAAACAGGCTGCTTGCAGTATCCTTTCAAAGTCAGTCGCGCCAGATTCGTACCAAAATAACACGACTCACAAGAACTATCTAAAAACCATACCAAAAGAACTGAAAATTTCATGAACTTTTAGGACAGTAAACTAGACTTGAAATAGACTAGTTTAAAATCAAGAAACTCCGAAAAATTCGTTTTCTAGTAGGAGAACAAAACAGAACAAAACGTACCAAATTCTGGATGAATCTGGAACGAAATCAAGCACCTTTCTTTCGACAAGCTCTGATACCAATTTGATGTGGATGTGATTCCACACTTTAGTGAAGTTTTCAATTTTCCAAGAATCTTGAAAGAAAGATTGGTTCTTGATGGTTTCTTGGTTGAATATTTGATGAACAAACTCAAATATCACTGGAACAAAAGGATAGTACTATTTGATTGAACACTCCTGAACTCTCAAATAGGGTTTTGATTCAATTAAGTCACTCCTGGCCTAATTAATCAAGCACTAAATCTAAATCACTCCTGAATTGAATTCAATGGTTCTTAAACACACTCAAACCACTCCTGGAATTAAGTTGTTTAACACTAACTAATAAACACTCCTGAATATTAATTAATGGTTTGTAAGTAATTAAACTCACGAAATAAACTTTCATAAACTCTCTATATTCTCTGTTTTATTAATGATCGAAATAAAGCCTTATATAGGCATTACAAATACCTAATTATACTTGGACTAGAAAACATAAAAGATAACAAAGAAATAACAAACTCCTAAACCAAGTAGAACAAGCTCAACTTGGCGCCTACTAACTAGACTCCTATTAAAGATATAACTCTACTCCAATTAGAATCCTAATCCAACTAGGATTTGAATTTCTAACTCAACTAGAATTTATAAGCTATTAGACTCCTAACAAAACTAGGTGTTCTAATCCTACTAGGATTAGGATATTAAGAGTCCTATTCCTACTAGAACTAGGAAAACAACACAAATCCTAACAGAACTAGGATTTGTAGGAAATGACCATCTCTCATATGGATCATTAACAAATAAAATTAACATCAAAACACTATTCACAACCTTCAATTGTAAGATGATCCAAGCCCAATAATTCATAAGATCCACTAATTTAGTTATCTTCAATCTTCTCATTGGATCCATATCATTTGTGGAGCTTTTGCGCACTCAAAGACAGCCATACATAATCACCAATCTCGAATGGTGGCTTTTGCCATGCTTGCAACACATGCTGCTCCCTTTTATAATCATAACATGCTCTGATACTAATTTGATGTGGATGTGATTCCACACTTTAGTGAAGTTTTCAAATTCCCAAGAATCTTGAAAGAAAGATAGGTTCTTGATGGTTTCTTGGTTGAATCTTTGATGCACAGATGATGCGTAAGTGATGCGTATGAGAAGTGCTTAGTCTCTCTTACGAACGAAGATTGCAAAGTACTCCAAGTTCTGTTAGGAGTCTTGGCAGTTTTCCTAATTCTAGTAGGAATAGGACTCTTGTGATGAAGAAGAGAAGCTATTTTTGGATGATTCCGGTTCTATAGTTCAATCGTTGGATCAAGATGACTGCAAGATTGCATCTTTAACTAGTAAACCTACCAAAGGTCCGATCTTTGCTGTTCCATGTGTGAAGAAAAGCTTCAAAGAAGCGTTGGGTACACAATTCTCAAAGATCTTCTACTGCGTATTTTTGTTATACGACCGTTGTCCTTTGTACTCCACGTACACATGCCTCATGGTTTCAACATCTGTTTCGCATATATGTACTTCTCCTTATGGATCGTGGTTATCGTGCGTGGATGATTGCTTGGCTACATCAAAACTTGAGGATAAGTTTTTTTCAAGAAGGGGAGCATGATGCGTAAGTGATGCGTATGAGAAGTGCTTAGTCTCTCTTAGGAATAAAGGGTGCAAAGTACTCCTAGTTCTGTTAGGACTCTTGGTAGTTTTCCTAATTCTAGTAGGAATAGGACTCCTCGAGATCCTAATCCTAGTAGGATTAGAACTCCTAGTTCTATTAGAAGTATTAAAGTTTAGTCAAATCCTAGTTGGACTAGGATTCCTAATTGGAGTAGAATTATAGTGGTAGTAGAATTATTTTGCTTATAATGTTTTGCTTTCCTGCTTGGGAGAGGTTTTACTTGTTTTAAGCTTGTTAGGTTTCTAATTCTATTAGGATCATTATATGCTTATAGTTGGATTGTAATTAGGACTATTGTTGCTGATTCTATCTAGTTAGGCGTGTAATTTTTATCTAGTAGGATTAGGATTAAGTTTGCTGATTTTTATCTTTCCTAGTTCTAGTTGCATTAGGTTTTCTTTTAAGTACTATATATTGTATGCGTGGAATTCATTAATAAAAAGACGTTGTTGATTTTTGCTAAAGAATATTGAGAGTATTGCGTTGCATGCTTTTTTTTTATGTTTATGAAACTAGCTTGAATAGAGGATCCAAGTCGTTGCCTTGTTACCAAACTTGAAGTCGTTGCCTTCAAGAATCTATCCCATCTACACCTTTCAAACACATCCATAACCGTTTCTTTTAATCAAGAAACCTCCATATCCATCCCGGAACACCAAGTTCCACATCGATCAAAGAAGATGTATTGAGAAGGCTAAGGTTTTGGATTGATACTTTGAGCCACGACCGAAGATACAAGAAGAAGCATAGAGAAGGCTAGGGTTTGGGATTCGAATGGAAGTTACAAGAGTTCTTCGTTGTTTTTTGAGCCTTTGGATCAACTAATTAGATTGACTATGCCGTTGAAGAAGTGATCTCCTTCTCCTCCTATGGCGGTTCCGCTTCTTGCTCATCGGACTCCGACGATTTGGCTAAGAAGCATGGAGGTGTAGCGGTGAGATGGTGGTTGAGAAGATGGAGGAGAGAGAAAGTTAGATGTAAACGGTGGTGGTCCGACGAGATATATTCAAATGTGGTCGTTGCGCCGCCAAGTAGAAGGGAGTAATGAGAGATACATTGTTGGTTTAGTCGAAATAGGTTTTTGTGAAAAATGATATAGATTTGGTGAAAAATGATATAAAAGTCAACAAAAATGATAATCATAATGTGTATAAAGAGTTGAAAAATAATAATGAAATAGGAAAAAATGACACAATTTTGTTGAAAAATGAAATAAAATTGAGTAATAATGATATCATTTTTCTTATGAATGATAGTGTAATAATGATAAGTTATATAAAGTGTTGACAAATGATAATGAAATAAGGGAAAATGATATAAGTTTGCTGAAAAATAACATAAAAATGAATAATAATGATATCATTTCTCTTATAAATGATATCGCTTATGATATTGTTATATAAAGAGTTGAAAATGATTATGAAATAGGGAGGAAATAATACAAATTTGCTTAAAAACGACATGGAAGTCAAGTAATAATGATACGAAACATACCGATAATACATGAAAGGAGCTTTTATAAATGAAATAAAACAGATTTAAATTTGACTTAAAACACCTCCAAAACGACACTAAATACACCAATAACCATACTGAAAGAAAGATTATAATAATACGTGAAACAGTTATATTAATACAAGCACACGCGAAATGCTGTTACACCAATGAGCACTCATTTGTCATGATATCATAGAAGACTAATATCCTAGTGACTCTGATCACACTCCCTTAAAAGGTAGGAACCAGTGAAAATATGGTATCACGTGTGAGGAGAGAGTATTAAGATGAAAAACCCTATATGCAACTTCGGACTAGTTGTTCCATAGTAAAGACGAAGGTGGATGATAATCAACGTATAAGATTAGAAGATGACATCATATATAGTCAATTAGTTTCGAGGTGAAAAATATAATTGGACTTGTATCTTATCATAATATCCTCTAACAAACGTTTGTTATGCAATTCCATTAACCATTTATCATGGTCCCACACTCCCACAAGGTTTGTGGTCGTCACTAACATACTAATATTAGTGGAGCTCCAGCTACGGTGCTTAGAAAGGTGTTTATTGGCTGACTTAGAGAGTTTAGTGCAATTCCTTGCATGTAAGCCTTGTTTGTACAAGCAATTTATAAATGTTGACGAAATTTCGGCTCATTTGATGGACAGTTTTTCACATCAGCTGTAGATGAAGGGAGTTAGAGAGATAATGGACTTCGTCTAAGTGACATGTTCTACTAGTGTCTTATTGTCATACTCCACGACTTTCCCCTCTCTCTCCCTCTATTAAGGTGTAAGAAACGCATGAATTTAAAGTTATACCAACTTTTTTTGTTAGGGAAAAACCACCTTACTATAATCACACTGGATAAAATGTCTTCATGTGTCCTTCCCAAATAAAAAAAGTTCCTGTGAAAGGCCTCACACGCCTATATAATTACATAGTTTGGCGCATCAAATCTGGAAGGTTGATCTTTGCGTATAAAGCGTCATTGATCATTCTAAAAGGGTCAACATATTATATAGCATTTATTCTTAGTTGTGAAAGGTTGTTTTCTCGACGCTAACACTTGTGGCCCGTTCGTTCAACTTATTTTAACTTATATAAAGATTTTATAAAGATAAAGATAAAGATAAGATAAAGATAAGATAAGATAAAGATCGTATCGATAAGATAAAGACGTATCGTATAAAGATAAGACGATCGATAAGATAAGATAAGATAAGATACATCGTATAAGATGTTAGACACACACAATAAACTATCTTATAAAGACGTATAAAGATAAAGATAAGATTTTATAAGATCTTATAAAGATCTTATAAGATAAAGATAAAGATAAAGATAAAGACAAAATAAAGTTAACAAAACAGACACTTTACCGATATATGAAATGAGAATTAAGATTAGCCAAGTGGTTGTTAGGTTCTCCATTTATTCTTGTGATAAGGGCTTGATTTTCACTCTTCGCAATAAAAATCGCCAGCCAATTACTCCCCCCTTCTTACAAGGGATTTATCTTTACCTTTTTTTAAAAAAAAATTACTGATGTATCAAATTAGCTAATTGATTACTATGTTTTAATACTAGTAAAAGACACTACAATATCAATACAAATTTTATAATATATCTGAAGGTTTTGTAGCACCAAAAACTTTTTTTTTTAAGTCATACTTATAGTACATGATTGGTACAAGAAATTATTTAACTGGTATTACAAAATGTTCCAATATACGCTGATATTATAAAAGGAATAGAGATTAATACTCCTTTTACATTTTTTGTCTTGTATGGACCAATATAATTTCTCAACTACAATTTTGATCGATGACTTCCCCTATCTCTCCTAAGTTTTGATGTTCATAACTTGCAACGGCCTACACATGTCATGCTCTTATTAATAGAGGTGATGATGAACCTGCCTGCTTCTGAGCTATTTAAGCTCAAGTTGGTTAAATTTTGACACAGAGTTTGCTTAACTTGAGATTTGATTAACTCAGCAAATCGAGTAGAAAAGAGCACGTCCAAATATGTAAACTTATTAAAGTGATTGACTTAAAAATTTACTAGTAATCATAGTTTAAAACATTAATTGCTTAGTTGGAGCTCGAAATTAATTAAGGCTTGAGCTCTAGTTAGGTTTTCAGGCGAGACTAGCCTAATATTCTCTAGCTTGACAATCTCAACATTTGCTCGTGCTCGAGTACTTTGAGTTTATGTGGACTATGAACTATGGTAGCTGAGTTACTGCAAGTTGTATCTTAGCTTGATCGGTTCATCATCAGCTTCCTCTTGGCTCTTATACTTCCATTGCACTTTAAGAATCGTAAATTTGCAATATTCTGACTTTTGTACTATTCACATACTCCATTTGAAGCAGTATCTTTTTAAGTGTTATATAGAAACAAATGTTATCATGTAATGATGTAAAATATTTCCACATTTGACTTAATGCTTATTTTTAAAATATTAACTTTGTATAAATATTTAACTAATAATAATTAATTGAAAAAATATCAATGATCAAAGTTGTAGATCGCGAAAAAGTGTTGCAATTTTTAAAGGGAGGAAGTTTATCGTACTAATCCGAATACCCCTATAATGAATCTTTCCAATCTCTTTATGGCATTATCGTGATGAAATTCATAAATATCATATAAACGTCTGTAGGCCCTTCAAATCATAAATAGTATCTCTCCTTGTAAGTTATCCCTTTGTATAAACTATAGCATAAATTATACAATAAGAGTAAGTTTATTTCTTCAAGAGTTATCTTATTGCCACCACCTTCAACAATTTCCACCACCATGTATATATAGCATGAAGATAAGTATAATGGCGCACTTAAGATGAATATTAAGGGTCAGCTTGTATTGGTGGTGTTCACGCATGCGCACTATTTATATATATGGTATGATGCATGCATCCCTAATCCCTTCACTGCCATTCAACACTATATATGTGCTGCATTTACCTGCTTGGAAGGAGTGCATATATCATTATTTACTAAGAAACATCACCATGAAAATCTCTCTTTTCTACCTGTTTTGCTACTTTGTGCTCTTACACTACCTTATCAATGAAGCTACCGCAGCACCAGATAATGGTGACATTTATATCATATACATGGGATCAAACAAAAATAGCTACGATATGATTCTTAGCTCGTTGTTACGAAGGTGAGCTATATATTGTTTTTCTAATAGTTCATGAAATTATTTTGAGCGCAAAGGAATGGAATTTTAATAGTATGAATTAATTGTGGTAGGAATAAGAATGCATTAGTACACAGCTACAAGTATGGGTTCTCTGGATTTGCTGCACGGTTATCAGACTCAGAGGCACATCAACTGACCAATGAACCTGGGGTTGTGTCCGTTTTTCCAGACCCCGTGTATCAACTCCACACAACGCGTTCATGGGATTTTTTGCAACGCGAAATTTCCTTACTAACTGACTCCCAACCACGCTCTAATGCTCCTGTGTTATCCTCTCAAGGATCAGATACTATTATTGGAATCTTAGATACAGGTAAAATTATAAATTAGGAATTAAGCTAACGTTGTCAAACTATACATCATATATAGTTTATGATCCAAATTATGTGCAATATTTATAGGTATCTGGCCAGAATCTGAGAGCTTTATTGACAAAGACATGGGGCCAATTCCATCCAGATGGAAAGGGAAATGTATGGAGGGACCCGACTTCAGTTCTTCAAATTGTAGCAAGTATGTTTGGCACTATAGTGTGACTACAACGTCCTGCTCACTTCAATTTTTCTTCTAAAAGAATATTTTAAGTAAAAATTAATTTCAATCAGCAAATTCCAGTACAATAACATATCCTCAAAAGTCAGTTTTGATCAGTAAACATCATATTTACCTTTTTTAACAGTTTCAACAATTAATATCTTATCAATAAAACTATATTTTAGTTCAGTTTAAATCAGTTGAAGTGAACAATATCAAAGTAATACCAGATTGTTCAATTTTTTCAAGTGACCCTTTCCGTATCTTTCTCTTTAATCTTCTAGTAATTAAAACATCTATCATTCATGTAGAAAATTGATAGGAGCAAGATACTACAAGGATGATGACATTAGTGCTGTAACTCACTCGGCTAGGGATACGTTAGGCCACGGCACACATGTAGCATCAACAGCAGCAGGTGTTCCCGTTGCAAACGCATCATACTATGGGTTAGCTAGAGGGGAAGCAAGGGGTGGATCACCTTCATCACGCATAGCTATGTATCGCGTGTGCTATGCTGACGGATGCGCTGGATCTGCTATCTTGGCTGCATTTGATGATGCTATAGCAGACGGCGTTGATCTGTTGTCCTTATCGCTTGGTTCTTCTGCTGACTTTGCACCTGATTTTGCCACTGATCCTATAGCTATTGGCTCTTTCCACGCAGTCCAGAAGGGGATCACTGTGGTTTGCTCTGCAGGGAATGATGGACCTTCTCCTCAAACTGTGGTTAATGTGGCTCCCTGGATCTTAACTGTTGCTGCTAGTACCATTGATCGCGATCTCCAATCTGATATTGTCTTAGGCAACAATAAAGTGATTAAGGTAACAAATAAATATACACTTTGTTTTAGTGACTGAAAAATCGTGCAAATATGATGCTCTATTCCACTCTTTCCTACAGTCCATAAAATGAACCTGTTCTATTATATGATTTTTTCGAACCAAAAAGCTCATATACATATTAATGTCAGACGGTGTGACAGGAGACCAGGAGTATGATTTTATTATATTATATCAAGAGAATTATACAAGTTTCTCTCTTCTTTTGAATTTCAGGGTGAATCCATTAACTTCTCAGATCTTGATAACTCCCCAAAATATCCACTAATTTCTGGTGGTGCTGCCAAGAGTAAGTCTGCAAGCGAAGATGACGCAAGGTGAACATCTTCAATTATATATTAGTTTTAATTTTTTTGTTGTTGTGATTCATGACTTCAGTGTTAACCAATTGAATATTTCTCAGGAATTGCTACCCAGACTCAATTGATGCAGATAAAATCAAAGGAAAATTAGTCCTTTGTCAACATAAAGAAGGTGGTTTTAGTATGAGAGCGAAGCAGATGGGAGTTAAGAGCAGTGGTGGATTAGGAATGATATTAATCAATGATGCAACACGGTTAGTTGCCTCTAATTGGGGTACCTTTCCAGTGACTGTGATTACCTCAACGGATGCTACAGAAATCCTTGATTACATCAAAGCAACTGAGTAAGATAACACAGTAGTGATCATCTTTGTTACTCTCCATATTATATACTAACCTTATGACATTTTGTTTTTCAAGGAATTCGGTTGCAACAATCCTAGCTACAAAAACAATCCAAAAATTTCAGCCAGCACCAACAGTTGCCTATTTCTCCGCAAGAGGCCCCTCAACCAGCACGAAAAACATTCTCAAGGTAAGATCCATCTCGTTGTTTTTGTGTTGGAAATAACATCCTAACAAAGGTCTAAGAAAAAAGTTTTGCAGCCTGATATTTCAGCACCAGGAGTAAGTATAATCGCGGCGTGGTTAGCTAATGATACGTCAGCGGAAACCACACCTGAGGGAAGAGAACCTCCTAAATTCAACGTGCTATCTGGGACCTCTATGTCTTGCCCGCATGTTGCAGGCATTGCTGCCAACATTAAATCTCATAATCCTGCTTGGAGTCCTGCTGCCATAAGATCTGCTATAATGACAACCGGTATGCGAACTTAAAAGTATGATATAGTTCATGCAAGAACAAGTTTTTGATGAGTCAGTCTCACACTAAGGTCAATAGTTAGCACTCAAGATAGCAAAAACATATGGAAATTGGAATATCTCATTGATAGTCTTGTATTCAGTATATGAAACTTAGTTTCAAAAAAAAATGTATGTGAAATTTGAATCAAACTCCTAATTGCTAAATACTTATAAACTTGGAGAATTAGTTTGACAGTGATCTATTTTAGGAGTACATCAACCTTTTAATTCTTTGTTAATGCAATGATGCAAAAGTTTTAACCGGATCGAAATATATGCAGAAAAGTTGACCGAAGCATGAACTTTTAAGCAGTGTATTACATATAATATCAGGAACCTAAAATTGAAGAGCAAATTTGAGAACAAGGGTTATAAGTTTTATAATGTTGTATATATATGTGCACATTTTAAAAAAAATTACTGTTTGTTTAACCAATAACTGGCCTGATCATCTGATTCAAGAGTTATGGTATATACATATACTTACTAAATTGGTTACGCCATGCGCAGCAAGTCAAAACAACAATATGAAAGAGCCAATAACCACGCAAAAGGGAGAAGTGGCCACACCATATGATTTTGGAGCAGGAGAGGTGAGTCCAACAGGAGGACTACAACCAGGACTGGTTTATGACATCGAACCATCAGACTACCTGCAATTTTTGTGTTATTATGGATACAATATCACCACCATTAAGCTCATTGCAGCTCAAGTTCCGAGTGGATTTTCTTGCCCCAGTAATTCAAGCACAAACATGATATCGAACATTAACTACCCATCCATAGCTGTCTCGATGAATGGTACGATAGCTCCTATTACCGTGAAGAGGACTGTCACTAATGTTGATACTGATGAAGAGACAATCTATACTGCAACTGTAGATAAACCTGCAGAAGTTGAGGTAACTGTCAGTCCTAGTGAACTGAGGTTTACAGCAGGTACCAAAAAGTTGGATTACCAGGTCACATTTTCGGCTTCCTCTTCTTCTGCTAAGAGGGATCTGTTTGGGGCTATCACATGGATGAGTAAGAAGTACAAAGTGAGAAGTCCAATTGTTGTAATCACTTAGTAACTCTTAAAAATCTAGTAAGTTTAACCAAAGTAGAGTTTGAGTTTGGTTAAATTAGTATACATTACAAACCTCTCACTTTTGCCCAAAGGGTTACTATAATAATGAAATATCTTATATGAAAACCTTAAGAGAGTTATTTCAAGCTTATGAAATACAAGAAGACTCGAGGAAGAGCACTTTGTGTGAACAAACTACTGAGGAATCTGATGTTCTATCCATATGTATCTAAAGGATTTGCTTTATCCACTCTCATCAAAGCTCATATTGCTTGATCTTGATTTCTAGAAAATCAATTGGCCTATGTATCTTCAAAGTACCGAGGAATCAAAGCTCACGTAATTCTTCTAATAGTATTATCTTGGATTTTGGGAGAAGGAGATTGCTCTTATCTTTATCTTATAACTTAAGGTATCATCTTTATCTACATTATCCAAAGTCATTGAACACTATTATAGCTTGATCTTAATTTCTAGAAAATTAAGAGGCCTACGTATCCTCAAACTATTGAGGAATCAAAACTAACATAGTTCTTATATAATTATTTTTGGTGTTGGGCAAGGCAAATTGCTCTCTTCTAAAAACTAAAATACAATATTGCAAAACCATTATAAATCTAGCATCAACTTCATCTACTTGATCCAATTTTGCTTGGTCTTTAATTTCTAGAAATAAAGAGGCCTACATATCTTCAAGCTATTGTACAAAACTAATTTAGTTCTTGCCAAACTATTTTGGGTTTTGGGAAAGGGGAGTTAGGTCCTATTCTTTTGGACTTAATTTCTCAGTTAGTTTTTCTCTCAGTTTCAGTTCAATTAAGTTGATTTCTTTTTATCATTGAAGACTAGAGTTGAAATTTTGCAATGCATTATAATATTCGTAGATAAGATGCCTATAAATCCCAAAAGAATTAGAGCCCCAAAGTTCTAAGCTAAGCATGCTTAACACTATCAAGGAATGATTGAGCCTAGTAGAAGGTGTCCTAAACTCATCTCCATTCGAGATGCATGTTCTGGTTCACCATCCATTTATGATTCATCGGTATCTGGTCTAGAATCCCCCCATAATTAAGGATCATCTACATTTTTTCTTCAACTTTCATCTATCCCTGCTATTGCTTGATCTTGATTTCTAAGAACCTCGAATGCCTGCATATTCTTGAACTATTGAGGCATCACACTAAAATAGTCATAAAAAAAATGTGGGGTTTGGAGAAAGGGAGTGTCTTATATTTGAAGAAAAAAATTGAAATTTGGAAGAAAATTCTAGTTTTTGAAAGGAGAAAATACTAAGAAATTAAAGACCCCATATGTCCTAGGCTCCTAGCTTGCTACACTAGGGTATGACATAGCATGGTAGAAGGTGTCATTTACGCCTCCCTTTGAGATATATGTTCTAGTTCACCGACCATTTGTGATTCACCAGAATGTGACGTTCACAACACATTCCTACAATTAAAGTGATCATTTCATGACCGATTTTAAGTCAAGTCGATGTACATCTAACATCACTAATGGAGCTCACTAACACTAGCTTCCAGTAGCACACTGCACATATCACATATGTGAGAAGAATAGATGATAACCAGTAGCAAAAACAAAAGTTATAAACTGAGTAATGGCCAGAACAAATAATTTCGTTGAATGACAGTAAATACTTATCTGTTCAATTATGCTTAACAGTTTCATTTAAGAACTCAAAGCCCCCAAATATCCTAGATTGCTTCAGTAGGGAATGATTGAGAATGGTAGAACTTAGAAGGTGTCATTACTCATCTCCCTTCGAGATGGATGTTCCAGTTCACGAACGATTTGTGATCCACCAGAATCTGATGTAGATAACAAATTCATGACCGATTTCAGCTCAAGTCCGTATAAATCACTAATGGGGTTCAATTACACTAGCTTCTAGTAACACACGTGAGGAAAATAAAAGATGATAATAGAAAACGCAGAAGTTACAAACTGGAAAATGGCCATTACAGGAACTTTTGATTGAATGCTAGTTAGTAGTTAATACTTACTAAAACTAAAACAGATCATCTACAATGTTATCTGGTCATACATACTTGATACTACCATAGCAGGAAATTTGGAACAAAACACCTACTGTTTTAACATCTCTACAATTATGAGCAACAGTTTCATTTAACATTTTCGTTATCTAGTGTTTCCCATCAACATTCCAACCTCTACTTTGTTAACCTCTACACAGGCGAACCAAAAAGGTCATCCAATTCAAACCTCTACTCTGTTAACATCTATGCAGACCGAACAAAAAGTAATTCAAATCAAACGACTACATGAAACCTGCATCAAGTCCTTATTCAAAGGCCCACGACATCTCAGCCCTGATTTCTTCCTCTTCCTTAGGTGTATAATCATTAATAATGTGGAATTTCTTTCTTATCTCTTCAGGTTTCTTTCCTTTCATCATGTCTGCCACACATCTGCAGGTTAAGTCCAGTAAAGACTTGATATGAAGGTAGTTTGCAGCCTGGAGAATACCAACATGACATTCATCAAACACTGTTAACATTCATAATATAAGCCCCTGTTATACCATAATCGAGACACAACATGACCAAATACGAGATTAATATACTAATTCCTATCAACACAGAATTATACTAATTCCTAGATTAATATTAAAAAAATTCGCTAATAGTTGAGATTTTTATGAGCCAATCCCTAGAAATAATCATCTTCAAACTCTAATTCTCAACAAGCGCAGACACACAACACGAAAACTGTTTGGGCCCAATATTCCTGAATCCCAATGATTACGAGGAAGCCTCACAAGGCCCCCAGATAGGTGGCATAATGGGTCCCACATGGAGGTTGACCTAATTCCAGGCTGCCTAGGGATCCCAAGATGGGGCTGGAAAGGCTTATTGCCTGAAAAGGCAGCACAACCATTGGTCACCCAGAAGCCCATCTCATCAATGTTGCCTTTATGGGAATCCACAACGCTATAAATACCCAATGTCTCGTCAATGAACAGGTAATAAATTTTAGACCAACCGCCCAATATACTAACGGTTAAGTATCATAACCGACTTGAGCGTCGGAGGGCGATCCCTAAACACCCCCAGGGTAGTCTAACTCTTGTTTATGCAGTCTTACGACACTCTTCGAGCACCCGGTCGCCTTCGGAGGTCTTCGACCCTCAGTCTTGACTAGTCCCCCATCTTACAAGTTTGGGAAATTTCTTCGAGTACCCCGAGGTTTGGCGTAATTCCCAAATTACCCCCCACATTTGGGGAATTCCTCAGATACCCCTGAGGTTTGTGTTTGGGTCCAAAATGCCCTTACTATGGACGGAACCCTAACGCTGTTAGGTTTCCTCCCTCTCTCTCCTCTCCATCTTCATCTTTTTCATCTCTTCCCCCACAATCCTCCATTAATGACACCTTAAACCTTCACTTTTCTCTCTCTCCTTCCACCTACATGCCTCTATTTCCCTCAAAATTAATGATGCTTGTTGTTGTTCTGCAATTTCCATCCCTAAATAAAAACCCCGAAAAATTCAGCAAAAACTATTGTTTAGTTCGAATTGCGGACCGCCATGTTTAGTTCGAATTGCGGGGCGACCTTTGTAGTCAATCGCGCCATCAACGGTGTCTCCTTCGAAGAGAAGAAGTGGAATTTGGGAGTCGTGGGTCAACTCGGGGATAATCAACTTCTTTTTTCTAAAATCGTGAAAAGCAACATTGATATTTAATTGGTTAATCTCTATACTAAAACCCAGAAATTCTGATGGCAACTTCAACAATAAGAAGAACAATAACAACCATCATTAATTTTAGGGGAAATTCACAAGGTGAGAGAATTAACTTCACCATCATAAAAAATGGGGGAAATTCACAAGATGATGATGGGGAGGAGAGATAGAGACATGTAGGTGGAAGGAGAGAGAGAAAATTGAAGGTTGAAGGTGTCATTAATGGAGGATTGTGGGGGAAGAGATGAAGAAGATGAAGATGAAGATGGAGAGGAGAGAGAGGGAGGCAACCTAATGGCGTTAGGGTTCCGTCCATAGTAAGGGCATTTTGGACCCAAACACAAACCTCAGGGTATCTGAGGAATTCCCCAAATGTGGGGGTAATTTGGGAATTACGCCAAACCTCGGGGTAACTGAGGAAATTTCCCTACAAGTTTTTCGCCTCAAACAGGTTCGCGCCGTCTGTGGGGATAGTCAAACAAAAAGCCATGGCCAATGCTCGAAGAACTCGTCGGGCCCAGCAGCCCCCGAACTCACCACCTCGAGGAGGGACCCCCCTCCCGAGGTAGCGGATGAAACAGCGGGTGACCCTCGCAGGGCCCCCATACTTTCAGAAAGGCATCAGCGCATCCTCGAGGAAGTTGTTCCTCGAGAGGCAGCCAGCGCTGCCAACCCTAGAAAACCTCGAGAGAGGGTAGTCCTCCCTCGAGTCGAACCCCCTCGATTCGGGCAACCCAACCCTAATCATGTCACTCAGCAGGACTGGGAGCAACGGCGGAACAAAGGACAACCTCGAGAGGAGCCTTAGTGGCCTCGTGTACGCCTCCGGAATGGAGGAGAGGGACGTCCAACGGACCTCCCGTCCCTCGACTCGTTCTAGGGCAAAACAGGCGTGATCCCACCTCCCCTCAACGACCCAGCTCCTCAAGTGTCGACTTGGATCCCTCATAACTCGACTCGAGTCCCTCAAGCTCCACCTCGAGCCCCTCCTAGCCGAGGGAATGCCCGGCACGTCATCAACGAGCGATCTCTAAGGAATGGCAATCGAGATGCTCGCGAAGTCCTCAATGAGCGTCGGGCACGCTCGAGACAAGAAGTAGAGACACTCCCCAACCCTAACCGGGAACGAGAAGGGTCTCGACAGCAGGAGAGGGTGCCCCGAGAGCACGAAGAGGAAGAGTCCAGCAGCTCCGATCCGAATGAAGGATCTAACGCTCACTTTGGCAATCTTGGCTTCATCACTCCCTTCAGCGATATTATGCGAACTCCCAATCCTCTTAAGGTGAAGGTCCCCCCCATCGAGCATTACGGTGGAACCACATACCCTATCGACCACCTCGCTGCTTTTAAAGCACATATGAGTGTGCAGACGGGGAGTGAGGCAGCATGGTGTAAGTTCTTTCCCACCACGCTGAAAAGGCTAGCTCTCACTTGGTTCACAGAACTCCCCCCGACAGCATCTCGAATTTCGCCTCCTTCGAGGCCGCCTTCAAACAAAATTTCATAGCAGGAAGAAGACATCGAAAGACCAGCATTCACTTAATGTCCATCAGACAACGAAGAGATGAAGATTTGGCAGAGTATATCAAGAGGTTCAACGAGGAGTCCTTAAAGGTCTCCGACCTACAGGATAGCGTGACATTCACTGCACTTATGTCGGGCCTCTACCCATCGAGCAGGTTCAAGCTAAAACTCGCGGAGAGCGAGGCCTCCACTTTCTCTGAAGCAATGAACCTCGCTCAAAAGTTCATACAAGCTTCTGATATCTGTAAAACACATGAGGAACCAAGTTCCAACAAAAGAAAGACCGACTATGGTGCTCGAGCGGATCCACCTCGGGAAGGCCCTCGAAAGGAAAAGGATAAGAAGCCACGACTGGATGACAAAGGCTATGACCCTCGATACAACCTCAACAGAAGGAAAATATACCTCGACATCAAAGAGAAGTACGCCTTACCAAAGCCCACACCAATCAAATCTTTTGTCAATAGGAGAGACAAGAAACTTTGGTGCGAATACCACCATGACTATGGTCACACCACTCGTGACTGTAGGGAACTCAAGAGAGCACGAGACAAGTTGGCAGATGAAGGAAAGCTGAATCGATATTTAAAGAATCCGGCAGAAAAGAAGAAAGAACCTCGAAAGGAGAAGGAGTCCAGGAGCGATGAGACGGCAGGGTTTGTCAACGTCATCGCTGGAGGGTACGTTTCGGGCGGCTTAACCAGCCGCTCTCGAAAGAAACACCTCTACACCCTGAAACATGGGACAGCGGACATGACCAGGACGGCAGCCTGCCCCACCATGACTTTCAAAGATAGCCATCGGCCTATTCAAACCCCTCACGATGACCCCTTAGTCGTCGAAATGAAAATCGTTAATCTAAGGGTAGGTCGAGTGCTCATTGATAGCGGAAGCTCCGCGGACATCATAACGATGGATTGCCTGGCAAAGCTGAAGTATCAGAAATCTGATCTCTCGCCTATCAGCCAGTCGTTGGTAGGATTTGGGGGACAACATGTCCACCCATTGGGATCGGTCGAGCTCCCAACTAGAATGGGCGAGAAGGGTCGAGGGAGGAGCGTCCTCGTCGACTTTCTCGTCGTTGACGTCGACCTCCCTTACAACGTCATCATTGGACGTCCCACCCTCACCAAAGTCAAGGTTGTCATCTCTACCTACCAGTTGTTGTTACAGTTCGAGGCCGATGATGGAAAGGTCGCTCAACTGTTTGGACATCAGAAATCTGCCCGAGAGTGTTATGTTAACAGCCTAAAGAACCAAAGCGAAGAAGCACCAGAAAAAGAAAGCAGCCCGAGCCAGAAGAACCTCTCCCGGTGATGGGGCTCTACATTACCGAAAACCCAAAACGGTACGAGAGACCTCGACCGGTGGATGGAGACGAAGAAGTATGCATTAACGATGAAAGAGGGAGAATGATAAGGATTGGCAAACAGATCCCCGATGACATAAGAGCTCGACTCATCGAGGTCATCCGAGAATTCCAAGATGTGTTTGCATACACGGTCGACGAAATGCCAGGCATCGACCCCGAGACCATGGTCCATCGCCTCAACATCAAAGAAGGACATTGACCCGTGAAGCAAAAGCTGAGACACCAGGGTGTCGAGAGAAGCAAAGCAGCAGCGGAAGAAGTGAAGAAACTGTTGGCTGCAGGTTTTATCAAAGAATCCCAGTACTGGTTGGCTAACGTGGTGTTGGTCAGCAAGTCTTCCGGGACATGGAGGATGTGTGTCGACTTCACAGACCAGAACAAGGCCTGTCCGAAGGACGACTTTCCCCTCCCCAAGATCGATAGACTTGTCGACTCAATGGTCGGGCACGCCCTCTTCAGCTTCATGGACGCCAACGCAGGGTATCACCAAATCCCTATGGCTGAAGAGGACCAAGTCCATACAGCGTTCACTACCAGTTCTGGAGTATATTGTTACAAGGTGATGCCATTCGGCCTCAAGAACACCGGAGCCACCTACCAACGCTTCGTTAACAAGATGTTCGAAAATCAGATAGGAAGAAACGTCGAAGTTTACGTCGACGACATGATTGTCAAGAGCAAGGAGGAAGGAGACCATGTCTCTTATCTAAGAGAAACCCTGTCCACCCTATGCGCCCATAACATGAAGCTAAATCCGAAGAAATGTGTCTTCGACGTGAAAAGGGGAAAGTGCCTCGGATTCTTGGTTGACGAAAGGGGCATCGAGGCTAATCCGGACAAAGTCCAAGCCATCATTGAGATGAAGAGCCCTCGAATCCGGCCAAGGAAGTCCAACGCCTAACCTGGGTTGTATGGCAAAGATTAGGGCGTTTCCCTATCAAGGTCGGCAGACAAGAGCTTATGTTTTTTCGTAACATTGAAACAAATCCAACCTTTGATCGGGACCAGGCAGCAGAAGAAGCATTTCAGCGGCTGAAGGAACATCTGGCCAACCTTCCTAAACTTGTCTCTCCTTTACCAGAAGAGACACTTTTTGTCTACTTGGATGTGTCGGACAATGCCCTTAGCGCCGTCCTCGTCGCTGAATGAGAGAAAAATCAACATCCTGTCTATTTCATTAGTCATGCCTTTCGAGGCGCAGAAGCAAAGTATCCTCCTATCGAGAAAATGATATTCGCACTAGCCATCGCCACTCGCAAACTCAAACCATATTTTCAAGCGCACCCTATCAGGGTGCTAACCAGCCAGCCCCTGCGAAAGGTGATCGAGGGCAAGAATCAATCCAGTAGGGTGACGGATTGGTCTAATCAGTTGTCAGATTTTGGCAGAATTTGAGCCCCGTCGAGCCATCAAAGCTCAAGCACTGGCTGACTTCATTGCATAGTGTACCTCAAGACCCGAGCCCATCGAAGAAGGCTCCTGAGAATTATTTGTCGATGGGTCATCATCGAAAGCTGGCTGCAGGGCCGGGTTGCTAGTCCTCGATCCTCAAAGGAACAGTACAAAATATGCTGTAAAATTCGACTTCACTACCTCGAACAATGAAGCTGAGTATGAGGCTCTTCTGCTAGGTCTACAACTGTGTAAAGCGGCAGGGGCTCGAAATATCAAAGCCCATTCGGACTCCCAGCTCATCGTAGGACAGGTGACGGGGGAGTTCGAAACCAGGGAAGATAGTATGAAGATGTACCTCAAGAAAATCAAGGAAGAAGTAATCGATCTAGCTCTAATCACCATCGTCCACATCCCACCGATCGAAAACCGGCAGATCGGATGCATTGTCGAGATTGCCGGCTCCGCCGAAGATTTATCACCCCGTCCAATTATGTGGGAAGTACTCAAAACCCCCAGCATAAACAAAGGGGTGGCTACTCTCGACAGGAGCCCCACCTGGATGGACAAGATAGTGTCCTTTGCAAAGGATGGGATATTGCCTACGGATGAGCTAGAGGCTGAAAAAGTAAGGAAGTGAGCTCGATGGTTCATATTTCACGAGGGACAGCTATATAAGAAGTCCTTCACCCACCCACTCCTACGATGCTTGACCCCACAGGAAGGGGACTACATGCTTTTCGAGATACACCAGGGAGCATGCGGGAGCCATCAGGGTGCAAGAACCATCGCTGCTAAAGCCCTTCGAGCTGGCTATTATTGGCCAATATTGAAAGAAGATGCCTCGAACCTAGTCCAGAAATGCAAGGAGTGCCAGATGCATGCTAACCTACCCCATCAAGTTACCAGTCCCTTAACTACCATCCAGGCCCCACAACCCTTCGACATGTGGGGGCATGGAACTGTTAGGACATTTTCCTCCTGCACCAGGCCAGTGGAGATTCTTGTTGGTTGCCGTCGACTACATCACGAAGTGGGTCGAGACTGAACCACTAGCCTCCATCACTGATAAGCAAGTTCAACAATTCATCTGGCGCAATTTAATCACCCGATTTGGAGTCCCCCGAGTCCTCATATCAGACAACGGGCGACAATTCAACAGTGGGCCAACGAGAGACTAGTGCTCTCGATTCTCCGCTGTCGGCCGACCCTGCACCAACGGACAGCAAAAGCCGCCAACAAGGTAGTCTTGAAGGGATTGAAGACAATGCTCGAGGGAGCCAAAGGCTCATGGATTGATGACCTGCCTGGGATCCTATGGTCTACAAGGACGACGATTCGAGAAGCTACAGGACAAACACCATTCAACTTGGTGTATGGGAGCGAGGTCTGTCTTGCCCGTCGAAGTAGGTATCCCCTCACCACGGATCACCTTCTATGACCACAACAGAATGAAGAGGAGAAGCGAGTAAACCTCGACCTACTCCCCGAAACTCGAGGTAACGCTCTCCTCAAGGCCATCTCCTACAAGCTCAAGATAACCAGGCTCTTCAATCGACGGATCAAGCATCGGTCCCTGCAAGTTAAGGATTGGGTCTTAAGGAAATTCGAGACCACAGGCAGAGAGCCTCGCCTCGGTAAGCTACAGCCCAACTGGGAGGGGCCTTACAAGGTCACCAAGGTCGTTCGACCAGGCACATATCGCCTCGAGGACCAAGAAGGCCGCCCTGGCATTCGAAGATTCGCCCGTCGAAGAGTCGAATTGCCTCTTTATCGAGTCACGCTGACTCTGAGCATCAAGGACCTTCTTCTCCCATGCCTTCTCTCGAGCAGTAAAATTGTTCTCTTTCTCCTCGAGGTCCTTCTGGGCAGCCTCAAGTTCGAGCTTGTAGTTTAAAGCAAGCTCCCTCTACTCAGCAAGATCCTCCCGAAGCCGACGGAAGCTGATGGTGTATCGATGGCTCATGACGGCCATTCGAACCGAGCACTGAAAAACAACAAGGCAACAAGGGTCAGAAAACAGCAGCTAAGCGAAACAAAAAAAAATAAAGATAGAAACGTACATCGATCCAGGAAGCAGGAAGCCCTTCGACTTCCTCCTCCTCGCTCAAGGCCCGGCAGACATCGACGTCCGCCCTTGTCATAAAACGCTTGACAGATAAGTCAAAACGTCTGGCTTTCTCCATCCCGGACAGCTCCGTGAATGGCTTCGAGGCTTGCTCCGATTCTGTCACCCTTGGCCTCTTCCAACCCGGGGTTCCCTCCCCTCGATGGGAAGGTTCCTCTTGCACCTCCTTGGCCTTCGTAATTTTTTGTTGTTTAAGGTTGTAAGTTGCAAAAAAAAAAATTAAAAGTTGTTTTTCGCAAAAAAAGTGACTATAAAAGGTTGTTCTGACAAAAAACTCTTTTCAAAATTATCTTTTTTGGCTCAAACCTCTCTTTCAATCCTCTCTCAACCCAACACTCTTAGTAGAGGTTTGGACTAATCAAACCTCTCTTTTTACCCCAAAACTCTCTCAACAAAACACCCCCTCAGTACTTATGTGTTCAATTATTATTAACAGTTTCATCTAAGAACTCAAAGCTCTCGAATATCCTAGATTGCTTCAGTAGGGAATGATTGAGAATCGTATAATTAGGAGGTGCCATTACTCATTACTCATTACTCATTACTTATTACTCATCTCTCTTCGAGATGGATGTTCCAGTTCACAAACGATTTGTGATCCACCAGAATCTGATGTAGATAAGAAATTCATGAACCATTTTAGGTAAAGTCCATATACATCACTAATGGAGCTCAATTACACTAGCTTCCAGTAAAACACGTGAGGAAAATAGAAGATGATAATAGAAAACGCAGAAGTTACAAGCTGGATAACAGCCATTACAGAAACTCTTGATTGAATGCTACTTAGTACTTTCTAAAACAGATCATCTAACATGTTATCTGGTGCAATTAGAATCACATACATACTACCATAACAGGATTAGCACAAAACACCTACTGTTTTAACATCTCCTCGCTTAGGAGCAACAATTCATCTAACATTTTTACTAGCTAGTGTTTCCCATCAACATTCCAACCTCTACTTTGTTAACCTCTACACAGGCGAACCAAAAACATCATCCAATTCAAACCTCTACTCTGTTAACATCTATGCAGACCGACCAAAAAGTCATCCGATTCAAATGAGTACATGAAACTTGCTTTAGTTCCTTATTCAAAGGCCCATGATATCTCTGCCCTGATTGCTGCCTCTTCTTCAGGTGTATAATCATTCATAATGTGGAATTTCTCTCTTATCTCTTCGGGTTTCTTTCCTTTCATCATGTCTGCCACACATTTGCAGGTTAAGTCTAGCAAAGACTTGACATGAAGGTAGTTTGCAGCCTGGAGAATGCAAGATTATCAACACAGTATAAATTAATCACATACTGTTAACATTCATAATATAAGCTCCTGTTTTACCATAATCGAGACACAACATGACCAAACAGGAGATTTAGACATGAACTATCAACACAGAATTATACTAATTCCAAGATTAATATAAGAAAATTTCGCTAATAGTTGAGATTTTTATGAGCCAATCCCTAGAAATAATCATCTTCAAACTCTAATTCTCAACACACACGTACGCGCGCACACACAACACGAAAACAACCCAATACAATGACACTTCTTGAAATTCAAGATCAACTCTCGGTTCCAAAACCCTAGTTACAATTTCCGCAATTCTAGAAGATCAAATTAACAGTCACAAAATCCCTAAATTTTCAGCAAGAAGCATAGAACTCCAATGTACTACCAAAACAACAAACAAATGAAGTTTTAACACCAATGATCAGTACCAAAACCATAGAATTCTAAGAGTAATCCTCAAACCCACACACATGACAGATTGTTAAACAATTCATAATTCTATTCTAGAAGATCCCGGAGTACAAATGAAAGGAAAACAATCGCAGAACAAAAGAAAATTTAAGTTTACAAAATCAAGAAACAGAGTACACAAAAATTAATTTTGAAATTATTCAATAAATACTAAATCCCATCTACGAAACCCTAATTTTATTCATAACTGTAAACATAAGTATTACCAAATTCCACAAAAATTAAGCAAATCATCAAGCAATTCCTGTCAAGAAACCCTAAATCCAAGAATTTTTCAAAAATTAATCCGATGTATAATTAGAACGAAAACAAATTCGAATGCAGAAGAATTTAGATATAACTCACCAAAATAGTATCAAACAAAGTATCCTGGTCACAATTCTTGAAAAAAGACTCCCACTCTTTATTATTAGCATCATCGACCAATTTATCATCCAAATCAAGTTTTGGTGAATGAGGACACTTCTTGGAGCAGTATTCAATGAATTTACTAAGAATGTTTGAGGTAACATTCGGCAAAGGAATTATCTGATCACCAGAAATTTCTTCCAACATATTCTTGATTGTTTCAGATTGTAAAGCAACATCTTCATCGACGTCGAATATTTCGTTATCGGCGGTCTTTAGCTTTATCTTCTTCTTTGGTTCGGATGTGGAAGAAGAAGCCATTGAAATTGATTGTTTAGACCGACGTAGAGAAAAACCCTAGAAATATTGGTGGAACAGAATTTGCAGAGAGAGCTGAAATGTACTTAGTTTAGAAGTAATGTAATTGTTATATTTATAAACGGGAGTGTTGGGTGTATAACTAGGGATATTTCATTTCCCGCCAAGAAAATTCTCCTTCTTGTGCAAGTTAAGCCCAAAACTGGAAGTGTGGAACCGACCTCTATCGACTAGCCCTAAAATGGGTTGTGTAAATTGCTTGGAGCCCCATTCTCCCAACTTATTTTCGGTTCGGTTCGGTTCGGTCAATTCGGTTCGATTCGATTCCTAAATGATAATCATTCTTATTAATTGGATTATAATTTAATTCGTCGTTAATTCGTTGGTTCATTTCGGTTGCTCAGTTACTTGCTCGTTGGTCGATTCGATTGATTCGGTTGTTTTATGTAAAATAGAGGCCATAGTTACTCTCGATTCTCGAGAACATGTAAAACTATGTACTTGTAAGCATATTTTTCTCGCATATCTATTATATATTTTATCAAGCGAGTAAAATATAAAATGTGCAAATAATGTGAGAGAAAGCACCTAATTCTAGACTTGTAGGTGCTCCCAATAACACCATGAAGGTAATAAGATCTCATACAATCATGAAAATTTTGTTCTCAACATTTTAATGAGATTCTAGCTTTGACTCCAAAAAAGAATATAAAGAAAATAATTAGGGACGGAAGGTTTGGAAATTAGAATTCAAAATAAATATTTACAACAATTTTTTTTTTTCAAAAGGTTTATTTTTTTAATGGTAAGGGAGAAGGACCATGTATAAACCCCAACCTGCATGTGTTTAGCTCACAGCATTTGAGGGTTAAGCACACTTGGAGAGTATGGAGAAAGTAAGATGTAAGCCATCCCCGATCCCCAAATATCCACCAAACTCGGTTAGGGAGGATTCGATCTTAATAGGCATGCTGAGTTTACCAAAGCACCATTCAACCTAACATGCGTTTTTCTTAAGATGTATATGGATAGAGAAGCTAGTGGAGCCCCAATTTAAGGGGGCAACACTATTGGAAACTTAAGTACACAAAAAGAAAAAGAAAAGGATAAGATAAAAAAATAAAAACCATAGTATAATTAAATCTAAAGTTAGCTTCTCAAGGAAGCTGTGCATACATACAAGCTTCTCAAAGAAGCTAAACTAAGAGAGGGCGACAACCGTGCGAGACGGGGGTGTTCATGGATGGTTAACTGTCCCGAAACAACATTTTGGTTCTAGAGCAGAAAGTTTCGGTTCACTCTTTTTGCGAACCGTTATCGTAACCGTTTAGACCGGTTATCGCCTAGCGGTTAACCGTTTTTTCGATACGGTTTTTGGTTAACCATTAACCGTTATTCAAGTTATAGTATTATATTTTACTTAATGTAAATATATATTTTCTATTTGTTTTGTGCATATACTTTAATATTATATATACTCTAATATAAAATGTATTGTAAAGTGGATAATAAATCCATGGAAAACATAATAACACTAAGAATTTACTCATTTTCCTAAATATATTGTTTAAATTAGTCTTAAAGTTTTCGAATATCACATACTTTCTCTAATTGTTGTTACTTAGTAACAAATATTAGAATTAATGTAGTTGATGGAAAATGTTTCACAATAATTAAATAGAGGAAAAAAAAAATTTGGTTTTTCGGTTAACCGTTCACTCAAAAACCTTAACCGTAATCATTACCGTTTAACCGTTACTTTTACCGGTTCGGTAACCGTACCGTTAAAACTTTTTTGTTGGTACGGTTACCACCCATTTAGACCCGGTTTCCCGGTTTTTCGATATCGGTTTTTTATGAACACCCCTACGTGCGGTGGCGATTGAAGTCAGCGTGGTTCCGTGGGGAAAATTCTCAAATGAGCCCCATAAAGAAAATTCGTTAAATGAGTTTCATAAAGGTTTGATCCCTAAAAACTTATATTTATAAATATGAGGTGGGAAGTGATGGCATTACTCCACCATCGCACCTCAACTTCACAACCAAGGACTAAATTTGTATGTACATGATGTTATTTTTCCTGAACTTTTTCTTGGTTTACAATATGTCTTCTATATAATAATTAATCCATTTTTCTGTAAAAGCAATAATTTGAATTTTGCGGTTTCAATGTATTTTGTTTAAATTAATAATCTCAATCATGATATATTTTAATAAATTAAATCTAGTTAGATCAAATTTGATTTGAATAACATATAAAATAAGGAAACATATTAGATGTATGTTTTCTAGTATTAAAGCTAACGTCTGGTTCGTATGATGTTAGTTGCTGTATGGATTGGAGCCTATGCCAACTATTTAAATTTATTCCTTACAACTGTTTTGTTTTTATAGTGGAGCTTAACCTTAAAAGTTTTTCCAATTCATATGACATCTAAATTGGTCCTCAAAGTATAATAGAAGCAGGTGTGTCAGTTTTTTTATTACCAAAACCGCTTAGATCTAGTGGTACCATGCTCTTCCTTCCTTACAATTGACATGCGATCTATCCCATGTAAGAGCGTTTTAGTGGGTCGGGTGGGATCCGTGGGAAGGGGAAGGGATTATGGGTTGTTGATGCCTTGATGGGGCAAGTTAATAACTCTGAGATAGGACAACTCAGTCTGATTATACCTATAAAAAATGTCATTATGTTTATTGGTTCTTTTCACCAAATCTATAATAATAGCGATATAATTTTTTTTTTTTTTGTTCGAAAAGATAATTGGTCAGAAACCCGGCCAGCTTGAAATTCTTAGCGGACAGTAGCCTTCGTGGGTGGGTAGAGGTGATTTATACCCACAGCTAGAATCATTTTTTATACAACCTGGCTAAGTGGGGAGTGATGGCTTTAGTCGAACACCCGACTTTGCGGTTGGGAGGTGGGGCAAGTGCTAACCGTTGGGCTCCCACGAGGACCTCAATAATAACGATATAATGATTTGCTTTGATAACATTTTTTTACCCTATTATTTAGGCTATAACGATGTTAACTAAACGCATTAAGAAGCCTTATTACAATTAATCGCGGCACGGTGTTCTCTCTCTAAATTCTCGGCCTTCTCTCCTCAAAAGAAACCTCCACCCACTCTCTAACCCTAGGAACTCGTCGGAGTTCCGACACTGCGTAGGTTTCCGGCGGGTTTTCACAGCGAGTCTCTCTTGTTTCTTTTCGCTTTTCTAAGTTTCTTCACCTCGTGTTTTAGTTCGTATGAGATTTTAGTCCGTCTCATTCTATCGGCCGAGAAGAACGTGGTTTGGTTCTTCTATTTTCTCCGAGAGAACATAGGAAGGAGGGATCTTAGCCCTTATCTCGCTGCTTGTTAGTTCGCCGTTCTCAACGGGGTTTCGTAGTTCTCTCGGGGTTTTATTTTGTGGAGTTTCCGTCGGTTCACCGCGTCGTAGTATGGAGGAACTACGTGTTATGGTTTTATCACTAGTGGAAAAACGTTATGTGTTACTTTCTAACAACATATCCGGTTTTTAACAAAACCGGATCCGTAAATATTGCAATTTTTAGGAGGCAAAACGAAGGAAATTTATCGATCCAGTTGTTAAGTGAACCGGATCGGTTAACATAAAAGCGATCCGGTTTCTTTTAATCGATCCAGGTTTACAAATCGGATTAGTAAATATGCAAAATCAGCCCCAACTCACCCCATAAAACGATGGCCCAACTCCCCCCAAAATGTTGGCCCAACTTCCATCCAAACACTTGTCCCTAACTCAACTCCCCCGATACGTGTCGTTTACCGTATTAAATTAAAAACCTATCTTAGACCTCTCAAAAATATGAACAACTAGTAAAAGGGTAAGAAAGGGTCGATCCCATGGAAAGACTACTAAATTCCTAAACTCAAAGTTTAACTAAAAATAATATTAAGTTACATAAATAAGTTAGACTACACCATTATTTACACTATTTATATAGATTGGGGGGTTTAAAGATAATACTAACGAATAGGACTAAGTAAAAGTAAGACTAATCTACTATCTACAGGTGACAACACAACTTAACCAAATCAATTTCATGACTCATACCACATTTTAGTATATTCATAGCAAAAATATGACCGGCCTCGAGAATTTGACCAATTCGGTTATTAGACTAACGTAGAGACGTTAGTAACAACGACTCCCAGTACTCCCTTTGTCGTAATCAATTATGATCTAAACCATATTGATTCTAAACCACTCTAACTTACACAAATATAATCGCAACCTGTATAATTTAGAATTCGGTCGCACTAGAAACAAGGAGACTTCATTAGTCCTAATTAATCTCAACCACATAAATGCTTAGACTAATTATATTGAGTTTACTTCCTAATCTATACTATAACCATGATCGCAAGCTCAATATAAATTAAGTGCTACTTCTTATACGATCTAAACTAAGCTAAATCATATAATTAGCAAGAACACACAATCATACATAATGAAAGATAACAACCAAAACATATGACTCCCAATTTGACAATGAATAAATAAGCAAACCCAATTAATAACTAAATATGGAAGAAAAACTCAAGTAGATTGTAAAATCTCAATCAATATTTCATACTAAAAACCCAACCAAATTAATCTTGGTAATTCAAAGATACACGAAACATATGAAATTTGAGTAATTGAGTAAGAGAATAACTCATTAATATGTGCTAAAGAACACCCGATAAACTCGGCTTCGACCCGCGTTTTTGTCGTGGCTCTTGCTCGACCTTGGATTTGAGACTAAGCTACCCTCCAATGGTTAGTTTTCACTTGCTAATTACCCAACTTCAAACTCGATTGCAACTAGCTCACTCACCGATTTCTTGGCTATTTTTGTGTGTGTATTTTTTGGCGTGAAGATACGGGTAATATATACCCAATAGATAAGGGGAAGGGATTAGAGAATAAGATAGGAATTTCCATAAAATTCGGATGAGAAGAAGATGAAATCTCATCTTCTTATTGTTGAGCGTGGATGAAGGAGGAATAAATCTATCTTTTCATTTTGTAAAGTGTTTTGCTGGTTGATGAGAAGCAGGACTTTTGGAGAAGATGAATTCCTTCTTTTCTTTATTTATCACGTGAGATTTATAATAATGAAATATCTTATATGAAAAACTTAAGAGAGTTATTTCCAAGCTTATGAAATACAAGAAGACTCGAGGAAGAGCACTTTGTGTGAACAAACTACTGAGGAATCTGATGTTCTATCCATATGTATCCAAAGGATTTGCTTTATCCACTCTCATCAAAGCTCATATTGCTTGATCTTGATTTCTAGAAAATCAATTGGCCTATGTATCTTCAAAGTACCGAGGAATCAAAGCTCACGTAATTCTTCTAATAGTATTATCTTGGATTTTGGGAGAAGGGGAGATTGCTCTTATCTTTATCTTATAACTTAAGGTATCATCTTTATCTACATTATCCAAAGTCATTGAACACTATTATAGCTTGATCTTAATTTCTAGAAAATTAAGAGGCCTACGCGTATCCTCAAACTATTGAGGAATCAAAACTAACATAGTTCTTATATAATTATTTTTGGTGTTGGGCAAGGCAAATTGCTCTCTTCTAAAAACTAAAATACAATATTGCAAAACCATTATAAATCTAGCATCAACTTCATCTACTTGATCCAATTTTGCTTGGTCTTTAATTTCTAGAAATAAAGAGACCTACATATCTTCAAGCTATTGTACAAAACTAATTTAGTTCTTGCCAAACTATTTTGGGTTTTGGGAAAGGGAGTTAGGCCCTATTCTTTTGGACTTAATTTCCCGGTTAGTTTCTCCGGTTTGGTTCAATTAAGTTGATTTCTTTTTATCATTGAAGACTAGAGTTGAAATTTTGCAATGCATTATAATATTCGTAGATAAGATGCCTATAAATCCCAAAAGAATTAGAGCCCCAAAGTTCTAAGCTAAGCATGCTTAACACTATCAAGGAATGATTGAGCCTAGTAGAAGGTGTCCTAAACTCATCTCCATTCGAGATGCATGTTCCGGTTCACCATCCATTTATGATTCATCGGTATCGGTCTAGAATCCCCCCATAATTAAGGATCATCTACATTTTTCTTCAACTTTCATCTATCCCTGCTATTGCTTGATCTTGATTTCTAAGAACCTCGAATGCCTGCATATTCTTGAACTATTGAGGCATCACACTAAAATAGTCATAAAATTTTTTTTTGGGGTTTGGAGAAAGGGAGTGTCTTATATTTGAAGAAAAAAAATTGAAATTTGGAAGAAAATTCTAGTTTTTGAAAGGAGAAAATACTAAGAAATTAAAGACCCCATATGTCCTAGGCTCCTAGCTTGCTACACTAGGGTATGACATAGCATGGTAGAAGGTGTCATTTACGCCTCCCTTTGGAGATATATGTTCTAGTTCACCGACCATTTGTGATTCACCAGAATGTGACGTTCACAACAAATTCCTACAATTAAAGTGACCATTTCATGACCGATTTTAAGTCAAGTCGATGTACATCTAACATCACTAATGGAGCTCACCAACACTAGCTTCCAGTAGCACACTGCACATATCACATATGTGAGAAGAATAGATGATAACCAGTAGCAAAAACAAAAGTTATAAACTGAGTAATGACCAGAACAAATAATTTCGTTGAATGACAGTAAATACTTATCTGTTCAATTATGCTTAACAGTTTCATTTAAGAACTCAAAGCCCCCAAATATCCTAGATTGCTTCAGTAGGGAATGATTGAGAATGGTAGAACTTAGAAGGTGTCATTACTCATCTCCCTTCGAGATGGATGTTCCAGTTCATCGAACGATTTGTGATCCACCAGAATCTGATGTAGATAACAAATTCATGACCGATTTCAGCTCAAGTCCGTATAAATCACTAATGGGGTTCAATTACACTAGCTTCTAGTAACACACGTGAGAAAATAAAATATGATAATAGAAAACGCAAAAGTTACAAACTGGAAAATGGCCATTACATGAACTTTTGATTGAATGCTAGTTAGTAGTTAATACTTACTAAAACTAAAACAGATCATCTACAATGTTATCTGGTCATACATACTTGATACTACCATAGCAGGAAATTTGGAACAAAACACCTACTGTTTAACATCTCTACAATTATGAGCAACAGTTTCATTTAACATTTTCGTTATCTAGTGTTTCCCATCAACATTCCAACCTCTACTTTGTTAACCTCTACACAGGGCGAACCAAAAAGGTCATCCAATTCAAACCTCTACTCTGTTTACATCAGCGCAGACCGAACAAAAAGTAATTCAAATCAAACGACTACATGAAACTGCATCAAGTCCTTATTCAAAGGCCCACGACATCTCGACCACTCGATTTCTTCCTCTTCCTCAGGTGTATAATCATTAATAATGTGGAATTTCTTTCTTATCTCTTCAGGTTTCTTTCCTTTCATCATGTCTGCCACACATTTGCAGGTTAAGTCCAGCAAAGACTTGATATGAAGGTAGTTTGCAGCCCGGAGAATACCAACATGACATTCATCAAACACTGTTAACATTCATAATATAAGCCCCCGTTATACCATAATCGAGACACAACATGACCAAATACGAGATTTAGACGTGAACTATCAACACGAATTATACTAATTCCAAGAATAATATAAAAAAATTCGCTAATAGTTGAGATTTTTATGAGCCAACCCCTAGAAATAATCATCTTCAAACACTAATTCTCAACACGCGCACACACACAACACGAAAACTGTTTGGGCCCAATATTCCCCGAATCCCAATGATTACTAGGAAGCCTCACAAGGCCCCCGTGATAGGTGGCATAATGGGTCCCACATGGAGGTTGACCTTAATTCCGTACTGCACTTTAGGGATCCCAAGATGGGTAATGAAAGGCTTATTGCTTGAAAAGGCAAAAAAGAGCAAAACCATTGGTCACCCGTAAGCCCATCTCATCAATGTTGCCTTTATGGGAATCCGCAACGCTATAAATATGCCAATGTTTGTGATGAACCGGGTAATAAATTTTAGACCAACCGCTCATACTAACGGTTAAGTATCATAACCGACTTGAGCGTCTGAGGGGCGATCCCTGAAACACCCCGGGTAGTCTAACTCTTTGTGTATGCGGGTCCTACGACACTCTTCGAGCACCGGTCGCCTTGAGAGGTCTTCGACCCTCGGCCTTGACTAGTCCCCCATCTTACAAGTTTGGAAAATTTCTTCAGTACCTGCGAGGTTTGGCGTAATTCCCAAATTACCACCCCACATTTGGGAATTCTCATATACCCACGAGGTTTGTGTTTGGGTCCAAAATGCCCTTACTATGGACGGAACCCCAACGCTTTTAGGTTTCCTCCCTCTCTCCCTCTCCATCTTGCATCTTTTTCATCTCTTCCCCCACAATCCTCCATTAATGACACCTTAAACCTTCACTTTTCTCTCTCTCCTTCCACCTTATATGCCTCTTATTTCCCCCAAAATTAATGATGCTTGTTGTTGTTCCGCAATTTCCATCCCTAAATAAAAACCCCAAAAAATTCAGCAAAAACTATTGTTTAGTTCGAATTGCGGACCGCCATGTTTAGTTCGAATGGCGGGCGACCTTTGTAGTGGCGCCATCAACGGTGTCTCCTTTGAAGACAGAAGTGGAATTTGGGAGTACGTAGGTCAACTCGGGATAATCAACTTTTTTTTTTTAAAATCGTGAAAAAGCGACATTGATATTAAATTGGTTAATCATACTAAAACCCGTAAATTCGATGGCAACTTCAACAATAAGAAGAACAATAACAACCATCATTAATTTTGGGGGAAATTCCAAGGTGAGAGAATTAACTTCACTATCATAAAAAATGGGGGAAATTCACAAAGATGATGATGGGGAGGAGAGATAGAGACATGTAGGTGGAAGGAGAGAGAGAAAATTGAAGGTTGAAGGTGTCATTAATGGAGGATTGTGGGAAGAGGATATGGAAGATGAAGATGAAGATGGAGAGGAGAGAGAGGAGAGGCAACCTAATGGCGTTAGGAGTTC